>PVIA01015087.1:0-24131 GCA_004024845.1 Tonatia bakeri
CGACCCATCAGCTGCTGGTTTTCCATCAGCTGCGCCCGGCCCATCAGCATGTGTCTGCGAGGAGCGTGCTTGTCGTTTCGTGGGAGGACAGGAAAGGCCACCCTTCTAGATGGCTCTGCGATGAATCCGTGGTCGCATTCGAAAACAAAGCGAAGCAATAACTACCCGCAGCCCTCCAGGTCTCCGAGGCCGCGTCACACGGTGCAGCCTCTGCTGGTTCCACGGATGTGGTGGTGGTTTTGCCTTTTAGTTTGACAGGAAAATAATCAAGCTGTTTTTCCCCACAGCTGTCAGGCCGAATGACATCGGTACGGCCTTTGGAGCTCTTATGTAGAAGTTGAGTCCACAAGTTCACCGATGTCCGGGGAAAACGGAGGAAAATGTCAGAGTCACGGGGAGAGCGCCCGTTAATTGGAAACTTGCACTCACAGTATCAAGTGTCAGCCTCCAGAGGTCGTTACCTTCTGAGCAGATGGAAGAAAACGGGGTAATTAAGACGAGGCATGCCAGTGACTTTCTTTCAGTTTTGTGGCCCCGCGTCGGCGAGGCGCTGGCCGGCGAACAGAGTGGCGAAGGGTCGGCAGCGGCACGAAAAGCCCGTTTCCTGGGTCGAATGTATTGGTGACACTGGCTAATAGCAGGTCAGCTGCCGGCCCACAGTCGTGTGCACATGGCGTCCGCGTGTCGCCCTGCGTGCCCCCCGCCCGCAGCCTGGGCTCCTCCTTCACCGGCATCTGACCCTCAGCACCCCCTAACCCCCTTCCCTCCGGGGACCACCGCAGGGTCGCCTGTTGGTCTGTCAAGGACACTCAAGTGTCCTTGAGTTTGTCTGTCGCTCTCAATTCCACATCCCACAGGTGAGTGAGGCCACGTGGTTCTTGTCCCTTCCCATCGGACTGGTCACGCTGAGGGGGGCACCGTCCCGGGCCACCCGCACTGTCACAGCGGCAGCACCCCACCTGGGGACCCCCCTCCAGCCCCAGCACAGACATCTAAGGAAAAAGTCGAACATCTTTCATGACGAAACATAAATAGGACTTTTTGTTTCGAGAGTTCCTCATTTCTCGTTTATGTATTTTTAAATACGTCAGCAGTTCTGACATTAGGAGGGGCTTGTAATGAACAGTGTGAAATATTGCAGTTGACAACTGCCCTCCTCGCTGAAACGTGCAATAACGGCGTGCGTTATTAACGGTTTTCAAGTTCAGACGCAGGGCGGTCGTCGAGCTGCGGGACTGGTGTCTGGTCTGGCCAGGGCCTGTCCACGCTCAGGGTGCGTGTGGTGCCCTCTCCTCGTCCGACGCACGTGCACCTGGAGGCAGAACCTCCTCGTCCCCGGAACCTGTCCCACGGCCCCTTCCGAGAGCGTATCGCATCCCTGGGCCTCCCAGTGCTCCCGACTCCCTGCTCAGGCCTCGTTCCAGCTGCCGCCTCCTGACAGCTCTTCTCCAGCCCCAGCCGTGGGACCACTGGGCTGCGCGTCGTTCTGCAAAGCCAGAGGTTGCCGGTTCAATTCCCGTCAGGGCGCACACCTGGGTCCCTACAAGAGTCAACCCATCGATGTTTCCCACCTCGATGTTTCTCCCCCTCCCCCTCCCTCCCCCTCTCTCTAAAAATAAGTAAGTATTTTAAACACACACACGCCTCCGCTTGGTTATCCCAGCCAAACGTCACTGGTGCTCAGTGGGCGGCAATGCCTCTCGTCTGAGTTACGGCCAAAGCCGCCCCCACGTGGTCCCCGGGGGACCGGGTGTGGGCGTCTGCATGCCTTCTCAACTGGGCGGCGGGTCCCCACGTCAGAGACGGCGTCTGTCGGGTCCCGGTTCTTGCCTCCGCGCCCAGGGCCTGGTGCCCAGATCACAGTGCAGGGTCCCCCGTCACGAGTGCTTCGTTGTTCCCGCGGCTCTGTGGTCACAGGGCAGTGACCGAGGTCCTGGGAACACGAGCGCCTCGGCGCCCCCGTCACGGGCAGGTGTCGGGCCCCGACCAGGACGGCGGACTGAAACCCCTTCAAAGCTCTCTGCCAGAACAAGTCACGTCTGCTGTGCACACACGGCCACCTCTCGACAAGGACACCACTCAGATTGGAGATTTTGAGATTTTTCCTCTTTTTCCTGAGGGTTATAAACACGTTTGGGACACAATTTTTACCTTACACATTTCATTATTTCTAAAAATCTCAGATATCAAGGCATTTCCTCCTGACCCTGTTCTCGTTTTCCACAGGACCTTCAATAAAAAGCCTGTTCATTATCGTGTCTACCAGTGGCCATGAGACGCCACTCCGTGAGGTGACGATGTGACAGTTCAGCTGAGTGGGGCACCGCAAACCATTCCATCGCCAACAAGCAGTGGCCTGATTCTCCGCCCGGCATGCGGGTCCGCACCAGGGTCCGTTCCAAATGGAACCCGACACGAGAACCCAGTTCCGCACTGATTCATCCGTGTGCCTAGTGGTTCCTCCAAGTCACCCCTCTGAGGCCGGATTCAAACTCCGTTTCACCCAGTCCAAGAGACAGGGACGCAGACCCGCGTCTGGCAGGGAGAGACCCTCGGGAGATGGAGGGTGTCGCCCTCAGTCCCTGTCAGGTCAGCTCCGACCGCTGGTAGAAGAGGAAGTATGACGGGAAGGCAGGGTTATCTTCCAGAGCCAGGGAGCAACCACAGGCCGTGGAGAGCATCCGTGGAGAGCAGGACCCGTGGCCACACTCTGGTCAGCGAGGAAAGCGTCACCCGCGGAGCCGCCCCCGGATTCAGGCGGGAAAAGTCACGGATTCGATTCTGGCACCGCCTCTGCCCCGGGCCCCAGTGCAGAGCACAGCAGCCCCCCCCCACCGCCCCGACAAACCACCGAAGGCAGCCTCGTGGAGGGCAGCGGAGGGGACACAAAGAAGAAGGGGACGACGTTGTCTGAGCTCCCTGTTCTCACCTGTATGCCCAGCGAGCCCTGCCCAGTGTGGCCGGGACGCGGGTGGAAGCCCGACCTTCCCGCCTCGGCGTGGGCCTGCCGGGCGCCTGGGCAAGGTCGGCACCCAGAGACGCCAGCCCCAACTCCGGATGCAGACAGTTAGGCTGCCCTCGTGGGGTTTTCATCCTTCAAGACCTTACTCTTGTCGGGGCTTTATGCCCCTTGTTCGTGCTTCGGTCCAGTAAATGGTGGCGTCGTCTGGTGACTCAGTGGCAGTAACCGACAACTGAGGTGTCACACTTGGTGCCGCAGGAGATACAGCACTCACCGCACCCCCGCTGAGCACCAGGAGGGCCTCGCGAACTCCTCCCTCGCCAGGCCGGCTGCCCCGTCTCCCTCGTCCGGACAGACGCGCCGGGGGAGCCGCACGCCATCAGTTTTAGGCTCATACACTTGACTCCACACGTCACGATCTGCGTAGCACACTGATTCGTCCAAGGAGCATCTGTTCGTCGGCTCTTTCGTGTGACTCAGGCACGGTGCTAGGCGTGCGGATTAACAGCAGGTGAGAAGAAAACACACTTGCATTTCACAGCCCCTACATCACACTGGGAGGGCTGGAAACAGTCACACGCATCTCGTGGCCTCTGTGCTAAGCGCGCGGCAGGGGAGGTCCAGGGTGCAGCCACCGGTCCCGCTCGGGAACTGAACTCACTGAGCAGCAGTCACTTCCCTGAAACGCCGTCTGAGTTGAAATCTGAACCCACAGCAATCCGCTGTGTGCAGTGGCCACGGCCGTGGGGCAGGTCCTCGCTCGGAAAGACAAGCCCATGGGAGTTCCGGGGCAGGAAGATGGTCTGTCTGCCAGCCCACGGCCGAGAGTCGGTGTTCTGGTGGGTTCCAGTGGGTTCACTGGCTTCCAGGGACCAATAATCCTCTCACTTTATAGATTTTTTAAAAAAGAGAGAAATCTCCCCAAATACACAATTTTCCATAAGACGGAAAGAAGATGTAGAAAATATAATTTGAATCTTAGAGTTTTTAGCGTTAGCATGTATTAAATAGATTAATTGCTTCAAAATATTTAATTTCTAATATACTTTTATTTTTAAGAGTCAAATGTAATTCTACAATTTTTTAATTATTCTCATGGAAAATAGCTATTCCATAGACTATATTTCTAAAACATGCATAGGCAATAAGTAGAAAAGGAATTTTCTTGGAACCCTGTTGCTACAAACTACGCTCAAGGGTGATGCGGACGTTCAGTCCGGGGTGATCAGCAGTGCCGGCCAACGCCCAGGCTGGAGTGACACAGGCGACTGTCGCTGCAGGACCGTCCTCGCTCCTGTTCCCGGGGCACCTTTGGCTCCTGAAAACCACAGGCAGAGACTCATCGACCCAGGGAAACGGTTTGTTGATTGCTTTTTTTTTTTTCAGGATGGAATCAATACTAAAATGATGATTCTAAATGCCATCATTTTCTCATTCTATAATGTGGGATATAATCTGGCTTCCCAGATATTTCAGGTGAATATTGGAAATAAATCACTGGACACAACAGTTTGAACAATGTGATCGACAATATTTTGCTCAAATGGCCTTTTCTGAGAAAGCACACTCTGGTGTTCACATGTCCGAATTCCTGCACACGCCTGCCTTCCTACACATGCCTGCCGTCCTGCACACGCCTGCTTTCCTACACAGGCTGGTGGGGCCCCTCCCGATTTCAGTAGGTGACAAGAAAGCATCACACAGTGACCTTGCTTTTTTTGTGAGGTGCCTCCCTCACGGAAACGAGTCCAGGACGCAGAATGTTCGGGGAGGGAACCCCTGAGGATCTAGGACGTAGGTGAGTGCAACCTAATTTTACAGGTTCGTGACTTTTGCTCTTGCCTGATGTTCTCATGACGCAGAACGTGTGTCTGGCAGTGAGAACTCGGCCCCCAAGAGACTGAGCCCTGGGGCGTCGTGAGCGGGCCGCCTGCTCGGAGGAGCCCCACGCGTGAACGTCGCTGAGATGTGACTTTCTGTCCTTACGTGAGGCCGTGGGGAACTTCTGCGGGTCCTGGCACCCCCCGCTAGTCAGTGGGTCAGCTTCCTTCCCTGTGTCCTGCGGCCCCGGCCCAGGGGAACATAGGGAAATAATCGGAGTCGGGACGGTTCCGCTGATCAGTGACAGGGAAACCAAGGAGCCAGGTGGCTGAATTCCGAAGCAGACGTGCGGAGACCCCTGGGGCCTCCACGTGTCTTCAGCCGGTCTCTCTGCAATGGCCTGTGCGGGAGCTGCCCACCGTCAGCTCAGACCCGAGGTCCCCGGTGTGTGGTCCAGACTCCAGGCTGTCCCCCAAGACTCCTTCAGGGCGCAGGCCAAACCAAAACTAGGGTCCGAATGACACCACGGGCCCTCGGCTTCCGGTGAGACCATCTGCACTCAGCACCGGGTGACTCCAGCAACTGCTGGCCCCTCCCCACCTCGGAACCACGAAAACCCGGTTCAGTCAACGAGTGCAGGGCGTGTTTCACTCCAGCGCGTGCTGGGGGGAGCGGTAAAAATACGGCTGCGTCCGCTTTTGACTCCCAAGTGTGCACCTCCCACCATACTGTTCAACGGAACGGGGCGCTGACTGAAAGCACCCCTGTTGCAGCCCGAGCAGGCTGCGGCTGCTGAGGGAAGCCACGTGCGATCGTGGGGGCGACCAGCTGAACCCCCTGCTGTTTTCAGAGACACCCCCTTTCTCCTCCAGCGAAAACTGACAGACTATGGTCGCGCAGACTCGGCGTGCAGCAGGCGTTATGTCATAGAAAGAACCCAGTGGGTCTGTGGCTTCGAGCACAGGCACAGGAGCTTCCAAGCAAATGGACACGTATTTTCCAAATGACTGATCACAAAAAAATTAGGAGATCTCACCCTCTGCGGCAGCGTGGACGGACCTAGAGGGTAATATGCTGAGTGAAATACCGTAAGTCAGACAGAGACGGACAAATACCACAGGATCTCACCTCTACGTGGGATCTAAAGGACAAACTTCATGAACGACAAAACAGACACAGACTCTCAGACCCAGAGAGCAGACGGACAGTCTCTGGGCGGCAGGGGTGCCGGGGGGCTGGCGGGAGAGGGGGCGGGACCGGGAAGCACAGCTGGGCAGGCGCAGACCAGCCACCGGACCCCAGGCCCAGCACGGGGGTGTGGTCAGCAATCCTGTAATGACTGGTTACAATGGCCTGTGGACGGTGCCGGGTGGGTGCTGGAAATACCGGGGGGGCGGTTTGTAAAGTACAGGATTCTTCGTCCACTGTGCTGCACACCTGAACCTCATCTGAAATAATACTGAAAGTAAAACACAATTGAAAAACAAAAAAGCTAAGTTAAAAACACTTCTAAAGGATCGATGCATGCTGCTATAAAACTGTGCACGGGTACAGAATCCATTTCCGTGCAATACAGATCCAGGGACTTTAATTTAAGCAAGACCACGGAGTCCGTCAACAGGTCTTCCAATTGCACAGCACCTGCGTTAGGAAACGACCACTTGCTACGTTTTGACGTCCTGTGGCAGAAGAGTATCTGCAAGCGCAGGAAAGGCTGTTACATCGTCTCCCTTCATAGTCTTCAGCGGAGAGTGATACAATGTATCCGTCTGCGCGGCAGATGTGAGCGCTGAGCTCGCCGCTGTGAGCTCTCCTCTGTGACGGCCTCAGATTTGCAAAAATACAAAACAATGCCCCTTATCAAACCAATTGTTTTTGTTTCGAAAAGTGTAGCAGTTTTTCATAAAATGTGTTTTTATATTAATTTAATGATAATAGCCTTATTTCTACTATGTCTGATAGACAGTTCATGAGTGCATTCAGTGGGTGTATTCCACTAAAGCCCTCCGGGGCTCTGGAGGGACTGTAAGTTGTTTTCCAGAATCATAAGCGTCCCTGGGGGTGGGGACGCCCTTGGTGTGTGCCACGGGCCCTGGCCTGGCCACGCCCTTGGTTCTCACGGTGTCTGACATTTAGAAACCTCGGACTCTGGGCCAGCACTGTTCTAGACCTTTCACAGATACAAGCCCACTGGATCCTCACGGCCGCCTGTCCTAGCCATGACTGTATTTGCATTTTACAAATGAGGAAGATGAGACCAAATCCCTTGGTCCAGACCATATAGCCGGGGCAGGGCTGGGGTTCAAAGCCAGGCATCCCACCCAAGGTCCCCTCCTCCCCACCAACCTATGTCCTTAAATGAAGTTTGGAACGAGGAGCACGGCCTGGGGTCATGAAAGGAAAGCATCATTTCGTTTTTTGGTTGTTTGTGACTGGTTTTTGGTAGCTCCCACTGGATGCACAAACACTCCTTTTCTCCAGTCCTCTGAGACTGAACCCCCATGTGGGCCATCCTCTGCATGGGCACCAGGCCAGTGGGACTCACCTCGGGCCCCCAGACACCTGGATTTACCCCGACGGTCACACCGAAACTGGCAGAGAAATCATTAACCATTACTGCTGGGAGTCCCGGGCCAGTCACCTCAGAGAAGTTGCCAACTTCTCACAGAAATTTGACTCCATAGGTTTTTTTTATCTCTTTATCTATCTACCTGCCTGCCTATCAATCCTCACATGGGCCTTGCAGGAAAGGGCCTCCCTGGGAGGAGGGCACCCGTGGGTGCGGGTTCCCATACGTGGGGCTCAGCCCTGCATGGCGGAGCCTCTCATGCCTGCTGCTCTGGGGGGAGGGCGCACGGACCACGCGTCTGGGCTAATATTCTAGCAAACAGAACAGGCGGGTGAGCAGGACGGTCTGGTGGCTGGAGGCAGGCGGGAGGCAGTAATAAACACACTGTTTCAAAATAGTTGAGCTGTCCCCTTAAGAAACTAAATTGTGTGTTGAAGAGGAAAGCACTTTACACAAAGTAATTCAATGGTGAGTGCGTGGGTCTGCAATTTGATTTGCAGCCAGTGGAGAACAGAACGTCATGGAAACAGTGTTTCCCTGCACTTTGTAATTATTGCCAATACATTGGTCTGGCTCTTTTTGAGTCAGGGAGTGAAGGGTTTGCAGTATCTGGGGCCTCATTTCTGTAGTTTCCGAAGACATCCTGGAGTTCTCATGTGAGTGTGTGCAAGGGTGTGTGTGAGGGCGGGTGTGCAAGGGTGTGTATGGCCCTACGGCAGCAGTGGCGTGAAGAGCACAGTCCCTCCAGCGCTGCCGAGTGTTTGCACCTTGCTTAAGCTGGGAGCGTCTGTGTGCGCTGCGTCTGGCCGGCTGGCGAGTGACCTGCCGTTCCAGGCATGGGGCAGCAATGTTTTCACCCAGCGGCGAGTTTTCCATGATGAGGAGGGAAGAAACCGCACAAGGAGCTGCTCGGTGCTGTGCGCCCCCCGGAAGGAAAGCCACCCCCAGGGGCCCAGGCAACAGTGGAGCCTGTGTGAGTTTCCTACGAGCCGCCTTCCTGACCGGGGCCAGCTCAGCACACAGCTGCACTGGAGCCGCCTCCCATGTCCCATTGTTCACGCCCCTTTCCTACAACCTTCTTGCCCGTCCTCATGGAACCTGTCCTTGAAGGGAAGGCGTCCCATGAACGAGGACCACTGAGGGGTCAGCAGGAGGCCCCGCTGGGCCTGGCTCAGCTGCACCCCAGTCACCCGGAAATGGCGTCCACACGCCTGAGTTTCCTCCCTGACAACGAGCAAGCCTCTGCCTGTGTTCGACGCGGCCGGGCTTTGCGTCTGCACGAGAGGGGGCCGAATGGGACGCCTCCCTTCCCAGGGAGGAAACAGAGTCCCGTCCACCAACCTGCCGTCCAGTTGTGGCCCGTCTTCTAAACCGATGGCAACCCCTCAACACTCCAATCAACCTCGCACCCCGCTGCCTGCTCCCCAGCCCGCACCCCGCCCGCCTCGCTTCTGCTCTCGGGTGCAACCCTGACATCGAATGGCCAGGGCACCCAGCTCGGGGACGAGCTCTCTCACCTGTCACTCCGGGTAGCATGGACAGAGGGGTGACAGCAAAGCCCCGACCCCGAGTGGTGTCCACTCACTGTTTCCGTGGGACGAGTGTGGGGTGTTATAGAGAAAACAGCTGTGGAAGCACAGAGTTCTCACGAAATTCCGATCACCACATGCCCACGCGTGTGTGCCCATGCAGAGCTGAGTTCCTGGGCCGCCCTGCCCTCGTGGTGTTTAATTTCAGAAACGGTCAATGTGCTAAAAATCGCCGCCAAAGACACAGAGACCTGAGAACATGCAGCTGACGTCCTCGGAGGTCCAGGGATTTGTCCAGCAAACGAGGTGTCCCCTGGGCACTGATTTGGGGTGATGCTGCCCCTGAGTGGGGTGGGAGGCCTTTGTGCATCAAACACCCCAAACGCAGGATCTGCAGACTTCACGACGGGCTTCCGTGTTTCAGCAGAATGCACACCACTGGCCACCAGCCCCGCCGGCGCCCCGCTTCCAAGGAGCCCACACTGGTTCCCTCACCCCCAGGAGCTGCAGAGACGGACGTGGAAGGCACAGACAGCGAGCAGGCAACGGGGAAACGGGTCCTCAAGAGCCCAGGAAGTAAAGCGTGTCTCTCCTGCCACTTCCCTGCATTTTAAGGAAAGTCTAGTCAACATTGTTCATAAGGCAATCATGTGTTTCTTATCTTTTCCTGTTTAGAAATTGACATAAAGACATTTAAGTTAACAAAACGGTCCATTGCATTGCCCTAAAGGGGGTATTGGTTTTTTTTTTAAATTAACAAAGATTAAATTCCCAAAGGCAATCTATCAAGATATAGTGATTTCTAACTCACGCTGTCATAGCTCATTTTCACCTTTCAGTCTCTATTTAAAAAGAATCGTCTTCGTCGAAACAGTAGCCGGTTGTCTGAGAACTTTGTGGTTACCGGGGGCAGTACTTACAACCATTGGTCAGAAAGCCAGACCCAGTGGCTACGGACCGAGACAAAGGCACAGACTGGACCGTGAAGCGCACCGAAATCAGACGCGCAAACACTGCAGAAATCGCTTTGGCGCCCTGACCCCCGCGCGGAGATGCTGAGCGCGGCGCCAGGTCACCGCGTGGTCCGACGGGCGATTCGGGCGCCTCCAGAACCGACTCAGAACCCGGGACGGACCGCGGCCGCCAGGGACACGGGCCCGTGGGCGGGAAAGACCCTCTGCGGCCGTCCGCGCTCTGCCCCTCCGCCTTCCCGCCGTTCCAGCCTGAGGAACTGACCACAGAAACGTCCTGTCTAGAAAAGTGAAGAAGCCGGGAGAGGAGAAAGGGGGCAGCGAGGAGGCTTTCCCTAAGCAACTCTCGAAAAACGAAAATGGTCGCCACACTGACGACGGACGGTTTAAACAAGAAGGCGGGGGAACGGCCTGGTGTGTAACACGCACAAGAATCCAGCTCGTTTGCGCGTTATTTCAGGATGCAGTGAGCCTCTGGCTGTTTGTTCCGGAGTTAGTTTGCCTGCGGTTGCCTTCCCTGCCTGACACAGGGGGCCCGCCCTGGGGTCCTCTTCTGAGAGTGGGCGGCGGTGCCTCTCAGTCGTCCCGGGAACCTGAGGCTCCGTCCGCAGAGCGAGCTCACTGTCCCCCTCTGAACAGCAGCTGGCACTGCGGCCTGCCCCTGTGAGCGGAGAAGGCAAGTGTGTGAGTTTGCACAAGCAGACAAGTGTGTGTCTTCCTCTCCATGGGACGCTGCTCTGGAGTGGGCGTGGGCGTGGCAGGAAGGGCGGGCTGGCATGCACGCATGTGGCGCCACGTGGAAATGCGTGTCGGCTCCACCCACCGGGCACCACTCACCAGGCACCGTGGCTGATGACATGCCCACGGTCCACGCTGTGGGTCGCACTCGGGTGGGAGGGGACAGGCAAGGCACTCAAGGTGACATAAAGGGCAGAGACGGTGACACATTCATTCTGAAATAATTCGAAACTAGCAGAACATTGCCTGCAGTGTGAGGAGAAAGCAATTCAAGACTCGAGGACGGTGGAGCCAGAAAAACCCGCTGGAGAAAAACAAGCAGAACCGCCCGGGATGATCGACACCAACTTCGTTTGAGGTTTGGAATTACCCAGATGTCTGCGGCGCACGAGAGGCTTTTATGCAAATACAGCAGCTGAATGTCACACATAACAATGTGCTTTGTGGGAGTTTCATTTGTTCCCTTCCAACCCCTTTCCCTTGAAAAGCAGGAGCCTCGAAACCATGGCAACCAAGGAGCACAGCAGCCCAGCGGCCACCGGAGCAGGAGAATGCGCCCCCCGCCCCCCGCAGGCCCGTCGTCTGGGCAAATGGAGAACTCGGGCCTCCCTGGCAGCGGCCCCTCCCAGACAGTCTTCATTTGAACCACCTCACTTGTTCCGTGAGAAAGCCTTGTTCGAGGACTTCTGTCCAAAAACCAAAACAAAAAACCCAGGAGCTGCCCGTTGAGCGCTCCAGCTGACCCGGGGATGCCTGTGGGCGGAACACTCACTTCGGAAGGGACTGGGGGCGAGACGTCCAGGGGGACTCTGAGCCACGTGCTCCTGGGAGTGCAGAAGGCCGCGGCAGGGCGCTCAGGTGCCCCAGCCTCCGACCTCCGTGACCCTCAGGCTGCCCAGCAGGAGGTGACGCTGCGGGGAAACTGGCCCCAGGGGAGGGTGTGGAAGTCGGTGCCAACGCACCGGCCGCACTCGGGCACCGGGTCCTGGGGAAAGCTCACCAGCTCCGTCCGGGCGCCGTGTGACCACTGCACAGAGCAGCGTGCTCAGCACCCCCTGCACCATTCTGCCCACGGGCCACGGGGCCAGGCAGGAAGTGGCGGGATAAGCAAACAGCAAATGCTGGTGCAGAGGACGGCCGGTTGCTAAGGCCACCGCTCCTGTTCCTCACCAGGCCCGGCTTCCAATCGCACAACATAGTGCGGCCCCCGGAGGCACAGGGCGGTGGGTCCCGCGCCGGGTCGGACGCCGTCACTGCAGACGGACCGGCAGATGTTCGGACGTCAGAACCAGGACACCAAGCCTCCAACTGGACCACGGCAGTGAGTTCGATGCATTGGAGAGAAGAATCTCTAGGGCACGAAGGGAAGTGTGAGCATGTCCACCCCAAACAGAACCAGGATAAAAACCTGGAGGCATGAAATAGAACCAAAAGGCATCCTTGAGGTGAAAAGTAACAAAACACAAAACGGAAGTGAAACTTTCTCCGAGAGGCACGTCTGAGCTGGCAGAAGGATCAAACACGAGTCCGTTAAAATGGTGCCGCATAGGGCACGGGAGAATGCAGGAAAGCGGAGGTTCTCAGAGACCTGCAGCGTCTCCTGAGCTGAAACAGGCGCACACGATGGAAGTCCTGGTGGAGGAGGAGAGAGACAGAGGGGGCAGGGGACAGAAAGACCATTTAACGATGGCCCAGCTTCCAAACTTGATGAAAAGCATCAGCCTGCACGCCCAGGCAGCTCGACCGACCGCCGGGAGGATGAAGGCAACTCCAGACGTGGAGGCAGGCCGGTGACGGGCGGGCAAAGGGGGGGCCTTGGCAACGAGTGGGACCCAGGGGCGGCCCCACGCGGGGGACACTCACGTCAGGTTCACAGCTCGCCCGCCTGCGTCATCAGGAACAAGGGGACGCCGCGGGCCACGTCGAAGGAAGAACACCCGTCCCCTGCGCTCGGCAGAGCGTCCTTCACCGAGGAGGGAGAGGGCCAGACTGCCCCCGGAGGTGGAGGCCGCCGCCGGCGCCGCGGGGAAGAAACGCAAATGGAAGGACGCCGGCGCCGTCCGCCGTCACTCGGGAAACCAAGCAGCTCCAGTGACGCGAACTCACTAGTAAATATCGAAGACGGTGTGAATGCACGTTTGTAATTCCCGGGTCATCGAGAAAACAGCCCAAGTGCAGTGACCAGGGGAACTTAAGGAGAACCCTAGAGATTTTCTCCTTTGCCCAACGGTAAAATGACTCAGGACACAGAAATCGAAGGGCAGGGCACCGACTGGGGACAACAAAACTCAGGAGAAAACAGGAATGAGCCTCCCGGCTGGAGCCACAAAGAGTCGGGGGGCAGGGGGAGGAGCCGGCCCACCGGGGGCCCCGCAGGTGGCTCCACCGGCAGCAGCTCTGCGGCGGGAGGGACGCGGGCACGTGGTGCGAGGGATGCGGACGTGGGTCCTTCCGACGTCCGTCCCTTCACACCGTCCTCTCCCCTTCTTCCACCAGGGAGACCCCGGCCCGCTACCCCTGTCCCAACATCCTGCGTGACTCGCCTTTGCAAGGACCCCTCTTACCTGCCCAACTCCGACCCCAGGCTGCGTCCCAGCCCCCGACTGGACGCACCCCTTACCTCCTTCAGGCTGCGACGCCTGGGCCCGAGCTGCTGCCTGTGCTGCTGACCCCGACACAGGCATCCTCACCCCTCTGCCAACGACACCCTGCCCCAGTGTCCCCCCATCACTCCCGGGGACGGCCACCCTCGGTGCCCGCGCCCTCCTCCAGCCCCCCAGCACTCGCCCCACTCAGCCCTCGCCTCCCGCACCCCAACTCCACAGAGATGCCCCACCTCGTGCTCACGGCCGACCCCCCAGCAGGCTGCCGCCGGCCCCTGTGTGTGCAGGCCTACTGTGTGCATTCCACGCAGTGGCTTTTGTACTGAAATATCAAGGCACGAATGAGAGAGACAGAGAAGTGAGGAAGGAAGGAAAGGGGGGATCATTTTGAACCAATAAGCACTTGCAGTGGGGTCCTCACCCACCCTGCTCCTGGCCCCTCCCTTCCGGGAGAGACGGCCTCTCTGCCTGAGCTGCCGCCCCTCCTGTCGGAGCTTCGAGTGGCGTCTAAGGGTGAGGAGTCACCTTCCCACAGAAACCAAGGAAGCCCGCCTCGGCAGGCTGAGGGGGAGCACACCATTTAATGCTGTCTGCAGTACCCGGGACATTAGAAACCGACCACAAATGACATCATCCTTGGGGGGGAAACTTAATTCCTTTGCAAGCTAATTTGCCCCGCCCTGGCTCTGCGCTGTGCATCTGCTGGGTGGGGAGCCCAGACTGCTTCCTCTGTTTTCCCCTTCCTTTGTCGCGGGACCCCTGTCGCCACCTACAGTGGGCACCCCATCGCCCCAGGACCAGAGGGAGGGAGACGTCCAGCGCTGGACACGCAGCCCAGGTGAGGGGGGGAGGGTGGGGGGCAGGTTGGCTCACGCCTGCTTCCGAGTTGCATTCGGGACAGGGTGCAGACTCTGGATCACCTGCACCCACCACCTGCAGGAAAAGAAACGACAAACCCATGGACTCCACCCACCCGGTCACCAAGGTGCATTTTCTGTCCGGCCGCGCTCAACGCTGAGCCCCTGGCCCTGGTTCTCCTGTCCTTGATTTGATGGGTCAGCATGAGGTCACCAGCCCCTTCTGGTCCAGGCGTGGGGATTTCCAGAAGTCACTGGGGTTTGCCGTGAGACCGGGAGAGGTCACCGATGAAGCCGAAGGAGACTTCCATGCCGACGGTCGTCTGCATGAAGCCCTCAGAGAGGAGTTGGCCACTTTGGGGCTCAGACGGAGGGCAGCCACAGCACATGAAAATGCCGCGTGGAACCGGGAAGTCATTTAGGGAAATGCTTGGTGGTCTGCGGCTCCCGAAGTCGCCACTGGCCTCGCTCCACAGAGAAACGACTCCAGCTCGCCGGTCAGCCCGAGCCGCCGAGGTCTATGGGCCGACAGACCCTGAACTTTGCTCGTGTGGAAGTGTGGTCGTTCCCAGGGAAATAAACTGCTCTGACGTCTCCCGTATCTCTCTAACTGGACAGACAAGCTCGCCCTGTGGCCTTGGTCTCTGGACTGAGCCGCAAAGGAAACAGGAGGTGGGGGCGGGACAGCAGGGACAGGGAGGCGGCTGAGAGGACGGGGCCAGTGGGCCAGCTCCTTTGCTTCAGGGCAGGTCTGAGCGGCACTGGCCACACACCAGCCAAGCAAGGAGATGCAAACGGCGAGGTCTCAACACAAAGTGGGAGTCCCAGCAGAGTCTGGGGCCCAGCACGGTGACACCCGGTGGCATTCTGGCTCCCCCACCAGAAGCAGCCAGAGCCACACTGTCACGGGGGTGTGGCTGCTTAGGTCATCGGCCACGGCCAGCTGCCCAGAGGCCAGGCCAGGGACTGAAAGCTCCAGCTGCCTCATCACAGGGTTGGTTTCCCTGGCAACCAGCCCCCATCCCAGTGCCCTCTACACATCACCTGGAAACAGGTGTTGTTGGAAAGGTTCGCTGTGAGCATCAGGGTTCTTGTCACCCGGGGAATTCCGAGGGTGTCAGGGGTGCGGACTCAGAGGTGGGACAAGGAGCAGGCACGTGTTTCTTCCTGTGAATCCCAGCACCCGCTGCCGGGGCCGCAGCCAGTGGTCAGCGTCCACAGCCAGAGAACCTGGGATGCGCCAGCATCAAAATGACGGGCGAGAAATGACCAAAGTCCCCGCCACCAGCGGGGGCAGGGCAGGGAGGGCTGCTGCGTGTGCACGTCTGCTGAGAAGACAGTTGTCAGCAAAAGGCGAGGGTGGCATTTCCTTTTCCCCTGAGCCTTCCCAGCTGCAAAACTGAGGGCTGACGCTTCGCTGGGTAGCTCCGGAGGCAGAGAGCAAGGGCGACGGCAGGAGCACTGGAAACAAGCATCTTCCTAGGATGGGGGCAGAACAAGGAGGGAGATGGTCTCAGAAAAGACCTTGTAGTTCATTTGTTTGGGACACATAATTGCAGCTGCATTGCTAAGGGTTCCCCCGTCTGCCAGAGCCAGCAAATGGGGCCCAGCAAAGCGGGGGGTGGTGCCGGCCGGAGCGCCGAGTGGCTGTGGTGGGCGAAGTCCTGCCTGAAACAGGTCGAGGTGGCTGCACGCGAGGGCAGCCTATTGGCAGAAAAAAATGTAATTTCTGCCCTCCTGTCAGAAGCTCCGTAGGCTGAGAAACCGGGACGGCAGGAGGCGGCGGGAGGAATCTCACCACCGGGCTGCAGAACGAATCGGAAGGGACCCGGAGTCTAGTGTGCCGCTTCCCCACCGCCCCAGCCCCCACGCTCACAGGGACACTCCTGCTGGGGCGTCTGGCCTCAGTTCGCTCTTTGGGGAGGAGTACCCCATTGTGGTTTGTTTTGGGGCAGACTGTCTGCCGCAGAAAGGCGTGAGAGAGCACGGGGTGGGGGTGTGGGCTGGGCACTGCAAGCAGGGGCCCACGGACACGGAGCTGCCACTGGACACCAGCGCAGAAGCAGCTGGTCCCGCCGACTCTGTGTTACCCTTCCTGTGACGGGCGTGTCCCTGGGCCCCTCTGACTGTTGTGGGCACACTGGTGACTTGGGATCTGGTTCACACACAGAACCTGGCACTGTGGGCCTGGAGTGGTCCCGGGGATCACTCGTATGAACCCCTGAGGGTGCCGTGGGGGGTTTTCCCGGTCACTCGCTGAGTAGCCAGGCTCTGGAGCTTTTCAGCGGGCCAGTGGGCCTCGTCGCCCATGCCAGGGCCTCTCCCCCCAGCTTCCCCAGGAGGCTGGGGCGCAAGGAACTGCCACACCCAGACGGGGTCACCGTCGGGGACATCCAGCAGCCCAGGCTGCTGTGCAGGCGGCGCTGGGCTGGGACGGGGAGTGTCCGGGAGCTGGGGAGATGACCCGCATTCCCTGGACGAAGGGCGGTCCCGAGGTTCTCTCCCGGGCACCGGGGCACAAAGGCTGGCGACCAGGGAGGCCCGTGGAGGCCCACGTCCGACCCGGGCGCTAGGCACTGGGCACTGGGGGTCCATCAGCAGTTTTCGCACGTGGAAACCATCGGCTGTGAAGCGAGGTCCTGGTTCGGGTGAGAGTATGCATCACGGTTTCATCCGCAGAAACTTCCCCATAAACCAGCAAAGGACCGACACTCCCAAATAATCGTAACTCGGGATCTGGAGTCGCCCCAGAAGCAAACACCCCCGAAACGCAAACTCCCTACAGGCAGCAGGTTCCGCTCTCACTCGCTGCCCAGCTGGGGCCTCAAGTCACAGCTGCAGCCGGCTGCCCGAGCGGCTGGGCCAGAGGCGCTGAGTGCAGAGCAAGTGACAAGCAGGAGGCAGCTGCCACGTGGGCCACCAGCACAGGGACACTGCAGACCGACCGGCAGCGGGCCTGGCAGCCAGACCAACACCCAGAGCCCCGGCCGCCGGCCACCTGCAAGGTGGCTGCTTTGAACTGAGGTGTGCTGAGGGGAAATGTGCGCCGGCTTTTGGAGTTTCCGCACAAAAACAGAATGGACAACACCTCCTGTTTTTAGTCACAGTGACTTGGAACCTTATTTTGGACAGAGTGGGTTAAAGTATGACCTTAGAGCTAGTCCCAGCTGCCTGCCTTCCTTGCTCCTCACGCGGTGGCTGGAAGTGTCACACTGCACACGCCTCTCAGGCGCCCCCCCGGCCCCCTCCCCAACACGGGTCGGGTCGGGCGTCTGCGGTGGGGGGGCCTTCTGAGCAGCGGGGCTCTGCCCCCGTCACACGTCCGCCTGTCTCACCTCCTAACTCTGAAGCCGCGTGATGGCACCGGAGCGGGCATTCACACGTGTGTTCACACATGTGCAATGGCACCGGAGCGGGTGTTCACCCGTGTGCTCTCTACGAGTGCGTGTTTCCCAGGCATCCGTCCAGTGTGCACGTCCGGTCTCCTCTGTGAGTGTGCAGGTCCCGGGGAGCAAAGCCTCCGTCTGTGCGTTGGTGCCCCCGGTTCTGAGAACATCGCCCGGCCTCTGGCTGGCGCTCAGTGAACCCCCCTTGAAGGAGCGGGTGACCCCACATCTATTCTTACTGGCCACTCCTCAGCCGGCCGACCTGCTGGGGCTGGTCAACCCTCACTGAGTCACTCCAGCCGCTCGCCGCCGTCCGGTGTCACCACCCCCCGCCCCCCATGCCCGCCCCACACTGAACACAAGCCCTTTGTGGTAAATAGAGAAACAAAGAGGAATTAAAAAAACACTTTAAAAAAATTCTGCTGACCTCTGCCTTTGTCTTTACTTCCTGGGTAGCCCAGGGGTAAAGAAACAATAGGGAACCTTAATTAGTTATTTTGAAATGCAAGCTCATCACAATTAAAAGCTGGAGACTTTCAAAACGTCGTTTGTAACTGTTTCAGGAAGGTACGGCTACTTGTTTGTCAGCGTTTCTCCAAACTGGACCGACGGGCCCTCCCTCTGGAGAGCGGGGCGTCGGACCTGGGAGCCCGCACACGGACGGCCCAGCTGGAGCGTGAAGAACGCGGGAGACGGGGCCTGCGTGCGCGTGCCAGGGAACGAGCAGCGTGGAACCTTCCAGGTGCCAGTCGGCTCCCCGTCTGGATGAGTGGCAGAAACCCCCGCACACGCAGAGGCCAGAACACGAGGGCCCTGGGTCCTCAGCTGAGGGGCCAGGCCCGTGCGCCCGGCCCCCCGAGTCCCCAGACCAGCGGCGGTCGGAAGGGGAGTCATTCGTAAACACGGTTTACATTTCCCGGGGGGGAGGGCTCGACTTTGCTCTGCAGAGAACACTGAAGGGTTGAGTTGAGGCGTCAGCATCTCAAACGTCAGGGACAAACCACAAAGTCGGCTTTTGCGGTCGGAGTAAAATGGTTACTGAGTCACCCAGCAGTGCCTCAGCTGAGGGGCCGCTGGAAGGCAGTCCACCCGATCGGAAGTCTGGCCCCGAGAACTCAGACAGACACCCTTCGCTCCTCCGGACCCCGCACGCGGACCTGCTCGCTGCCAGGGGCCGCCAGGGGCCTGCCAGCTGAGGCCCCGCCGTGCTGACACCTCACCTCAGCGAGGGATCACGAGGAGTAACTCTTAGCGAAGCCTCCTCGCGGCCCTGCGCTTGCACGGAGCAGAGGGTTGGAGCCGCAGGCCGGATGGCAGGCACCACACGTCCCGGGAGCAGGGGCCCCACCTGCCCGTCGTGTCCCCCCCGGGGGCCTGTGTCTCATTGGGGGGGGGAGATGACACTGACAACACTAAACACGTGTATGCGAGGAACCACGTTTAATGTAAAATTCTGCCATACGATGTAAGACGCAGATAATCAATAAATCTCTCACGCAGGTGCCCCGTCCATTCTGCCGGTGGAACGGGCGGGGTGGGGTGTGCAGAGCGGCCAGTGAGCCGGCCCCTCCCCACGGCCTCGGCGAGGGCTCGCTAGAGAAGCTGAGTGTCCATTCGGAGGAGCACGCTGCTGGCAGGGTCGGGGGTCAGTGAGCCGTCACCCTCCCCCACGGTGCCTTCGCTCCCCCTACAGCCGCCCCACCCCCAGAGCTGCAGGACCGTGCCCGGCGACGTCTGTCTGAGTCTGCATACTCTCGGTCTGAGTTTTCTCCGACCTGCTCTGTGGTCTAAGTCATGTCACAAACCCCTGCCCCTCTCACAGACGATGGCCCTGCTTCCCTGTTGAATTCTGACCAGGAGACCAATGGGCCCAGACCCAGCCCCCAGGGGACAGATCCTTCCGGACGGGGCCTCGAAAGCATCTTCGATGCGATGGAAATGAGGACATGCATTCCTTGTGGCCATGGCCAACGGTGAACGGGTAGCTGTGGCAGATAACACGTCAGTGGCCACCTGCAGTCACCTGGAAGCAGGTGCCTCTAGAAGGCAGAACTGTGGGACACTCTGCCACCCAGTGTCTCAGGGGAACTGGGGAATGCAGGTGACGGGTGGGAGATGTGCCGAGAGGGAGAAACCCTGAGCTTGGGGCTTTAACTGCCCGGATCAGGGTCCAGTTGTCAACCGTGAAGCTTCCCTGGAAGAAGTCCTTCCTTCCTGGAGCTGCGAGGCCAAGATAGTTTAAGGTTTAAAAGTGAAAAATCCAAAACCACACCGCACTTCCCATGGTGCATGTAGGTCATGAAGGAAATGGGACCGTTCACAGACAGACTGGGGACACACGGCGGTTTCTAGTGACCGTGGGGACCTGCCCCCACGGGGGGCAGCGGTTCCTCTTCCCTGCTGAGGAGTCGGTCTCCCCTCGTCCAGAAAACCACATGGCACCCCCCCCCCGTGGGAGTTTCTGTCCGGGAAACGTCTTCCTCGAGCCCCACGCTCAGCACCTGTTCCGCTGAAGAGCATACTTGAAATATAGCTCACCATGGTCCATTCCTGCCCCGGGGTTTGGGCTGAGTTACCCTTGTCAGGTGGTCAGAGGGCCCTGACCCAGCCGACGGACAGGCACAGCTGGAACAGACACACGGAGCCCCCGGCAGACAGGTGACACCGGGTCCCTGCCCTGAGGAGTGAGGGGTTCCACCACGAGAAAGCACGTGCGCGTGCCGGCCCTGCCTGCCGCTTCCAGGACAGTAGACGGAAGGCACCACTGCCGAACCGGGTGGGGCGAGGGTGGGGAAGGTTCCGCCAAGGTGCAGGCCAGGTCAACACCGTGAGGGCCGAGGGCCACGATCCCTGACCCAACAAGCCCTTCCCTCCTCGGCTGGAGCTCCTGTCCGTGTGTGAGCGGCTCTGATGCGCGCACCGGAGAGTGGCCCACGGACACCTGGGTCCCGAGACGTCCTCCGGCTTCAGACCGCTCTCGCCCCGGGGTGGCCAGCTTTGCAAGAACTCCGACATCGGAGCACGTGTTCAGTCACCGGGCCGCATCGCGAGTTTCTGCCCCGACTCCGTCAGAGCACACGCTTCGCCCGTGCTCTCTCTTCTCAGTGGGTTTTCTGTCGGAGACCCTGGAGGCTGGACTTCAGACACAGATTTGGCCAAAACCTGCTTTTCGGCTTCGGCGCTAGTCTCCGTCTGCAGAAGTCTGGGCACCTGGATGCCTTTTCCGCGCCGCCAGCGGGAAAGCTCCGGTCACACGACTGAGGACCTTTATTTACACTCACCGGTGACCCCTGACTGGGCCCTGTCGGTCTAGCGAGCGGTGCAGACGTGGCCCAGACCGAAACCTCCATCGACTGCCTCTCCGTGGTTCTAGCCTCCGGTCCCAGCTGAAGTGTGACGACTGTTCACCGCTGGACGAGAGAAAGCCATCTTCGTGCGTGCTGCTGTCCCAACAGCAGCATTCACGACACACGCTCGAGGGTTAGGCCCCAGCCAGTCCCAGAGTGGGGCACGAGACTCCTAAAAATGTTCACGTGTTAAACACGGAAATAAAATAAATAAAACAAGTACCAAGAGAAAAGGCATTAGCTAAACAACTTTAAGAGTAACGTATTATTTTTGAATTAACAAATGTATACGAAATCTAAATACAAGTGTAAGACAGAATAATAGATTAGGTATAAACATATTCCGTTCTATGACCTTGTTTGTTACACCAGTATTCATGATGTTAAAATAAACTTCAAAGATTTTTTATTTTTAAAAATATTAAATTTATTTGGTTATTTAGTACATGCATCTTTAAAAAATGGGAAATTTTTCATACTCCATGAAGATACGTTAGAAGCAGAATATAAACTTTGCTCTCTAAAGGTTTTGTAAGAAAAAATCCAAGATGATAACCAAACACTACCCACAATAAATCATCTCTTGTGTAACTGTGCTGAAAATACAGAGTTTAAAGAAAGGAAAAATGTAGGGAAAAAACTGAGGTGGCAAGATATATTTTGCTCTCACAGATTCAACTTCTGGTTTTATCAGATTTTATAAGGATGGTTTAAAAAGAAAATCCTTTGTACTTTAAAGTTGGCGGAGGCCAAATATTAAAACAAAATGTTTGCCCAGTGATTGCTATCAACTGCCAAAATCCAGTCATCGAAACATAAAGCCTGTTTCCCGAGAGTCTGAAATGCTGGTCGCTGAGCAGAGTGCCTGCAGAATGTCCGAGCTCTGCTCCGCCCTGGACCCGCCTCCCCGCATTCCCCGCCGCCCGCTGGTGTTGTCACCGTGTGCCCGTGCAGGTGACCCGGGACACGCCGAGGTTGTGAAAACCCGTGTCTGCACGTGGAGCCACGTCCGAGGAGCGTGCACGAAGTGCCTGAGAGAGGAACTCAGCGACAGGGACACGCTGTGAACGGTACCGTCTGAATTCTGCGTCAGCGACATCACTGTGTTTCTATGTTTCTGTCCCGTTTTACTGATTCCGCAGGACAGGAGGACCCGTTTGCAAAGGTGGCAACTCCACTTAGAAACTGAGGACTGGCCTTTTCAGACCAAACCCGAACTCACTGATGCGTGTAAACATCTGCCTTTGGTAAACTTCACTTTTAATTAATTTAAATTATTTTACTTCAAGAACTTTCTAGACATCAAAAACCTTTTTGAAGTTGATCCGTGAGCCCCCTACACCCGTGCGCCCTTGCTGTGCACGGAAGCTTCCACGGCGGCTTTAGCGAGAAATCCTCCGTGAGGTGCACTCGGGAGCCGAGAAGGAGCCTCCCGTCCGAGGAGTCCGACCCCCAGGTGCGCGTGGCTGGATTTGCCCGCCCTGATCCCAGAACGCCTGGTCCTCGAAGACACAATTGGAGTTACTCTCCGCGGCCTGCCGCTCTCTAGGGGAACCGACGCGGGTCGCTGGGGCGGGGTGCCGACCTCGGCCCTGATCCGAGCGGACGCGGCTGTTCCCGAGGTCAGGCGAGCCTTTCCCGTCTGCGGCTTGTGGTGTGGTGAGTGCGGTCCGCACGCTGGCTGCCTCTCCCTTTTGATTTTTTTTAATATCTTTTTTAAATATTTTATTTATTTATTTTTAGAGAGGGAAGGGAGAGGGAGAGTGAGAGAGAGAAACATCAATGTGCGGTTGCTGGGGGCCGTGGCCTGCAACCCAGGAAATGTGCCCTGACTGGGAATCGAACCTGCGATGCCTGGTTCGCAGCCTGCGCTCAATCCACTGAGCTACACCCGCCAGGGCATCCCTTTTGATTTTTTAACGACCTGCCTGTTGTTGATGAATGGGCTGGGCTATTGATTATCTCCTTAAATAGTCATCCGCCAGCCTCGCAAACCACCGTCTCCAGGACTCAGTGCGAGGTAAAGTAAGATGTGCTTACACACGACCCTTGCTTTGTCCCGAGCAGGAGGAGAGGAAAACAAAACTTCTGCTAAGTGCTCCATCTGGTGCGCCCTCCTCAGGCCTTTCCCCTCCTCCTGGTCCGTCCCTTCGCTGCTCCACGCCACAGCCTCGGGGGGCATCTGGAACTGAGGTGGAGGAAAAAGCCATTCTGAAGTAGCCCGCACAGATTTATGGAAACAACAGGTTTTTAAGTGCCACAGAACCGTGTCCCTTGTTTTCAGGGCAGCTTTCAGTCTGCCCTGGAAAGACAGACTTAAAACTGTCTGGAGAATTTGGTTACTTCTGCAGGCGACTGGTTCTGCTTTCAGAAGTGCAGGATCACTGGTTCCTTTCGGCTGCTTACTTATCTCCCTAGCGAGCTGGTCAGGGCTCCGATGCCACCGCCTCATCTGAGGTTTGGCAGAAGATCGCAGATGCTCGCGAGGGTCACAAGGACGCCGTCTGTGGACACCAACGCTCACCTGAGAACATACGGTCACGTTCCTCCAGGACGTTGCTGAGGAGCCACGTCACGTCTCAGTGTGCCTCCGCCGCGGCCGAGCCCGGCGAGCTTTGCTGGTGTCGGAATCTATCGCCGTCTTCCCCGTGTTGCCCCCGCCCGTGTGTGTGTGCAGGCAGGCGCGTGTGCAGAGAGGACAGCCATTCCTTGTTGTGCAGGCCTTGCTGCTTCCCACGAAATCCTCCTTTGCTATTTTGTTCTGTTGTTACGTGGCAAACACTATTAGACATTGGCCCTATGTTCAATCAAACCGATACTGACTGCATGTCGGAATATGTCTGCCGGGAAACCCAGTGACACCTGCGTCCCCTGACTGGGAGCCTCTGAGACGGGGCTTCACTCACTCACAGCTTTGCCGAGGGACCCAACGGCGCCTGAGACAGGACACGTGCTCACCTGTCACCTGGGTGGCAGCCGGGTTCACGGGATGCAATGTCTGCCTGCACACTGCTGTCTGGGTGAAATGCATGCTATGCTTTTAAAATTTTTGAGTGAACTAAAGCTCAGAAGAGTTTGCATAAAAAATCAGCTTTCCAATTTACTTACTAAATATCAATACTATTTCCAATTGTTCATCTGTTTCTAACAGGAAGGTCTGGCCACCTGAGCCCGCGTCCCTGCGGAGTCCTGGGGGCGGGAGCTGAGCAGGCAGCGCCGGCCGCCCCCTCACAGCGCCCCCCCACTCCGCACTCACCCTGGGCGGGCCCGGCCTGTCCCTCTCCCCCCGCCCACCAGAAGTGCCGGGTTTGCCCTCCTTGTGCAAACACGCTGAGAGAGGCCTGTCGA
>PVIA01015088.1:0-24237 GCA_004024845.1 Tonatia bakeri
TGTAAAGCCTCGCCCACACTCCCTGCAGACATAGGGCTTCTCCCCAGAGTGTGTCCTCTGGTGTGTGATGAGACGTGACATCCGTGTGAAGCCTCGCCCACACTCCCTGCAGACATAGGGCTTCTCCCCAGAGTGTGTCCTCTGGTGTATGATGAGATCTGACTTCTGTATAAAGCAATGCCCACACTCCCTGCAAACATAGGGCTTCTCGCCAGAGTGTGTCCTTTGGTGTGTGATGAGATGTGACTTGTCTGTAAAGCTTCGCCCACACTCCCTGCAGACATAGGGCTTCTCCCCAGAGTGTTTCCTTTGGTGTGTGATGAGAACTGACTTCTGTGTAAAGCCTCGCCCACACTCCCTGCAAACATAGGGCTTCTCCCCAGAGTGTGTCCTCTGGTGTATGATGAGATCTGACTTGTCTGTAAAGCCTTGCTCACACTCCCTGCAAACATAGGGCTTCTCCCCAGAGTGTGTCCTCTGGTGTGTGATGAGACCTGACTTCCGTGTGAAGCCTCGCCCACACTCCCTGCAGACATAGGGCTTCTCCCCAGAGTGTGTCCTCTGGTGTCTGATGAGACTTGACTTCTGTGTAAAGCCTCGCCCACACTCCCTGCAAACATAGGGCTTCTCCCCAGAGTGTGTCCTCTGGTGTATGATGAGACTTGACTTCTGTGTAAAGCAATGCCCACACTCCCTGCAAACATAGGGCTTCTCTCCAGAGTGTGTCCTCTGGTGTATGAAGAGACCTGACTTCCACGTAAAGCCTTTCCCACACTCCCTGCAAACAAAGGGCTTCTCCCCAGAGTGTGTCCTCTGGTGTCTGAGGTGTGACCCCTCACAGAAGCCTTGCAGACACTCTCCATACCTGATCTTTACAATTCTTAACATTCTTGCTTTCACAAATACCTTGCCTGTGTCCTCTGGACTCTCTTTCTGGTCTCTATGGGGCTCTTCCTCCATCGGTCTCTCATGCTCACTAGAGCTCCTCATTTGTTCTTTGGAAGGTTGAAAGGGTCTTGAGATTTCCCTGTGACTGATCCTTGTAAGCAAAGGTTTAGACCTTTCTTTGACCTCTTGACCTTCAGCTTTATCATTCCAGCTGTGTGTACTAGTATGTTGCTGATTCTGATCCTCTGGGCAAGGTTCCTCTGCTTGGAGGTGTTTTCTTGCAGATGTTCCTGGGAGAATCTGAGAGGGATGACTGAGTTTCACGTGTTGGCTGAGGAAGTTCTGACTGGAGAAGGCCAGAGAGCAGGAGGGACATGGGTGGATCTCTGGCTTTGGTTCTGCTGAAAAAGAAAGGTTTGGTCAGGGCAGAGGATGATGAGAATGGCTGGGCCCTATGATAAGTCTCCTGGTAAGACCTGTCCCGTGAATCATTCTTACTGTAGTGACAACACAACCTCTGTCTCCCACAAAGTGTCCACTCGCCATCTATTTTCCTTTTTATTTTTATGCAGTGCACCTTCTTCAGAAACCCAGAAAGCCCACATCAAGGGTCTTTTCTAACATTGCCCAGACTAGGGACTTTTGAGGGGCATGAGAGGCCATTTCACTCCCTGTGTGGATGGAACTGCAGTGACTGTTCCAATATACAGGTATCTTCTAAGTCATGTTACAGAGGAAAATCACAGGCCCCAAGTAGGAATTGCTTCTCTGTTTTCCAAAATAGTAATAAAATGTCCTTCCTCAAGCCCCACATCAAATATTTATGCTTCATCTCATTCAGTGTTAGCCCATTTCAAATATACTAAGACCTGTTTCAAAATATTTCAACCACATTTCTTACACGCCTGACTCCTGTTCATGTCTGGCCAATCCATCATGCCCTCTGACTTGGAGATGAAGTAATCTGAGGGGATTCCTCACTGGAGTTTATTTTCTAAAAATTCAGAAAGCAAAATCAGAACAGAACATACTCCTCTACGGCTGACTGCACACTTGCACTCAGGAAAGTCCCCAGTGTCTCATCTCGGGTCATCTGCACTGCATTTCCAGGCTGCTAAGCATCTGTCTGATCTCTGTTGTTACCCTCTATGCTGAGACGAGACCTGAGTGACCCTCAGCCAATTCAACGCTGCACCTCTCTTCCTCCCTGCACTAGCTGTTCCCTCTGCCTGGGATCCTCTGTCTGCAGGTATTGTAAATGTTCTCTCCTGAGGGAGCCCTTCCTGGAACACCTGCCACAGCGCATCTCCCTTCACACTGATCCCTAGGCACTTGTCCTGGATTAGTTTTCTCCAAAGCACTAACCACTGTGTGGTGTTATGCACATGCAAGCACGTGTGCCTGGGTTTCCCTCCTTCACCCGTCAGCTCCTCAAAAATAGTGATTCTCTCCTCATGTTAATCTGTATTTCCAGGTACTACCACCCTGTGTGCATGGAGTAGGATCTCACCTGACAATTCACTGAAATAATGAATGAATGTGCCCTATCTCAATGGTGTGGCTTGGTGGGTTGTGTATTGTCCCAAAACTGAAAGGTTATAAGTTCGATTCCCAGTCAGGGCACATGCCAGGATTGTGGGCCAGCTGGGGATGTGCCAGAGACAACCGATAAATATTTCTCTTGCACACTGATTTTTTTATCCCTCCTTTCCACTCTCTGTAAAAATAAATACAATCTTTAAAAATAGATATCTAATTTATTTATTTATTGGTTTATTTATTTTCAGAGAGGGGAGGAAGGAAGAGAGAGGGAGAGAAAACATCAATGTGTGGTTGCCCCTCATGTGCCCCCTACTGGGGACCAGGCCTGAAACCCAGGCATGTGCCCCGACTGGTAATCAGTGACTCTTTGGTTCCCAGGCCGACACTGAATCCACTGAGCAACACCAGCCAGGGCAAAATCTGTAAAAAAATAATGAACGCCTATAAGAAATGTTTTATTTAGGAGTATGGAGGAAAATTAAGAAGAAACAGGTATGAAAATGTCAGAAAAACTGCCTTGGTGAGAGAGCTGGTTAGTGTTTGAACACTTTTTTGTCTGTCAGCCTTTCAGCACTAAAAGCAGTTGTGTATTTTGGGCATGAAATATTTAAAAAATAAAAAATATATAAATTTTGCCTGAGAGTCAAAGGCATATGAATGAACTGTGAATTTCTGAAGCATCTGAGTTGAAACTTTAGTGAATTTAGAGTGGACTTTTCTCTACTTAAGAGTTGAATAGTGAATATTTCTATGGAGAATTCTTTTTTCTTTCTGTTTTGAAGAACAGTGGTACCCACCTCTCTTGGCTGCAAGCTCTCTCTTCCACTTGCTGCCCCACTTGCTGCCCAGCTCCTGGCCATACTCATTACCGAACCAGACCAGCAGCTCACAGCCTGGCCTGACAACCTGGCAGGTTCGGTAGAAAATCTGCCTGTGGTATTGAAAGGCCACCAGGTTTTGCTCTTCATCATCCCGGGCACAGTTCACATACCTGGGATTGGGGCAGAGGAAGGGAAAGAAAACCACAGTGATGAGTTCCCAGCATGTTACATCCATGTCCGCTCCTCACTGATTCTTAAGGCCTTCAGGCTCTGGTATTGCCCACTGGTCCTAATGCTCTGAGGGAATCTTTGTTCAGTGTCTGAGCGTCTATCAGCGTGTCATGTGAATTCCTACCTCCAAGTCCTGCTTGCAGTGTTCATGCTGCCTAATACTAATTTCTAAAACCCAGTTCTAGACTTAACCCTCACCCTGATTGGCCATAATATCCAGCGATCTCTGGCTTCTACAAACTCTACATCAAGTTGTTTCATACCACAGAACCTGGTGCTTGATCAAGGGCTCTCCTTCTAAATTAGCTCACTAATTATCCAGTACTCAGCCAACATCTGTTTTCTCTTGAGAGGCCTTTCTCCAACCCCCCTACACGTTATTTAAGGTACCATTCACTTGCCTCCCCAAGGTTACCATAGAAAATTGGAGGTCTTTTTGTCTTAGAAAAATAAAACAGTGGTTGATTCACATTCTGTTATCCCTGATAAAAGAGCCCCTCTCAGGAAAGGGGCCCATGACCATCCCTCTGCAGGCCTCAGAGCCCAGCTCTAGTTAGAAGTGAGACTGGAAAGGTTTGCTGCCCTCACAGGGGCCACCCTTGGTTTGTGCTATCTTGACACTGTGCACTTCTTGGAAATCAGTTAAATGTTTCTAAAAGCAATTGTTTTAAGTCTCTCTGCAAGAAGTCCTTCATAAGGACATGGGTTGTGTGATCTGTGTAAGTAATGTATTCCTTCACCTAAACTGGAATATAGTCAGTGCTTAATTAACGTTCATTTGATAAATTAAAGTGTAATCCAGTGTCTCTGGTGAATCTAGGCTCTTCAAGGTCCTTTCCAGCGGCCAGATTGTGTCTAGCAGAGAACTTTATATTTTGAGGACATATGCTATACTTTTTCCTTAAAGCCCCCTGAAATGAAAGAACACTGTATGGAGAAAAAGAGGGAAAAAAGGATTAAGGGAGACCATTGAGGGACGCATGATGAGAGGGAAAGATATATGGGCTTGTGGGGGATGAGTGTCCCTTCTGGCACCCACCCAGTGACCTACTGACCTCACCTCATCCAGTTGGCCCAGGATTTGTCCTTTCCATCCACATATTCATAGCAGTTTCTCCCTTTGGTGATCTGTGTTTCAGAAAAGAAGTGAAAGACCTTTTATTTTTTTTTGTGGGGAGGTAATGGTCAGAAGAATTATTGTACTCCACTGTCATCAAAGCTCTTTCAGCCTGCATGGGGATTCAACTGCCAGTTGTGACCACATGATATTTTTCTTACCCATCATCTACACATCTGAGTCTACCTGTCCAATCACAGCAGGAGCCCCACAAGGGAGGAGCCACTCTTTTGTGTCCGCAGCACTTTGCTCCTGCTTACCTTCTGATCCTTAAACAGGAGCTCTGTGTTCACGTAAAGTCCAGTCAGTACATAGAGCTAACCATATTGTCCCCTCCATGTCTAGCTTGTAGGAGGTGAGGTCCCTCCAGGTCTCAGAAGGAATGTGGAAATCCAGAGGACAGTGGAAGAGGTAAAGAGTTCTCACCAGCCAGGAGTATCTGCTCTTGGCTGCCTCTTCATCTTCTGTGATGTGTCCTTCATAAGGGCCAAAGTGCAGACCCACTGGCAAGTCTGCTGCCTCATTCCACACTCCAAGCCCAGCCTCAGGGATGCGGGATGGCCCGATTCTCAACCCAGGGGGCAGGGTGAGGGCTGAGCGGTGGGGATGCCCCTTGTCCACTGTACTGTCCTTTACAAATGTAGGGGGCCCATGCACAGCACAGCTGTCGATAAAGAAGTTCTGACACTTCTCACAATCTGGAGGCGAGAGCAACAGGGGTTAGGGAAGGTTTAGCACATGTTACTAGACACAAAGAGCTTCAGAGAAAGTCCAGCACTGACATCATTGAGACTCAATCCTGTACTCCAGGTCACTAGAGGAAGGGAATGATTTGGGGACCAAAGGACTAGATGAAATTATTGTAGCATAATATGCTCCTCAGTGAGCATCACTTACAAAGGTAGTCATCATCCTGGGGCTCGCTGACCTCTTGGTACACACAGTCCTTTCTTTCTCGTAGGCTGTACCTCTTCACGTCCATCTCTTTTCTCCTGAGTTCTGAGGTGGAGAAGGACAGAGGAGCGAGGTTGGTGGGGTCTGGAGTGTTCGTTCCCATTTTGTCAGACAACACAATCTCTTCCCATCAAATGATTACCTGTCCTTCTGCATACTCTGGTATTTTATTCCATGAATTATTAGGTCAGAAGACTAAGACTCTGACTACAGATGACTGATTAAATTTTAGCTTCTAGATTTTCCCATTACCAAGTTTAACTTGCCAATCTTTAATCATTCATAAAATATTTATGGAGTGCACATTATGTTTAGGCATTGAGTAAAGTCCTGGGCACACACCACTAAAGTGTGGTTGCTATTATCACAGTGGATTTATTGGACAACTTGTACATGTCACCTGTTTTAAATTCAATTTAATGTTTTCAAACAATATATGAGTGATGTTTCCTTATCTCCACTTTACATATTAGAATTCAGGAGTTCAGAGAATTTATAGGATTTTCCCAAAGGTCCAGTGGTAACTTCAGTCCTCAGCTTATCCCAGTTTAAATCCAGGCCTACCCAAACTCCACCCCACATACCTAGGTCATACTTATCAGCCCTTCTATAGGACTTAGAGGAACTAAAGTTTCCAAATTATTTTCTCTTACCCGATTTTTGTCTAGTGTGCTTTTCAAAGGCACATCCTTCTCCAGGAGGGGACACAGGTTTCAGGGCATTCTCTGAGTCACTCGCAGTCATCAAATTTGCTGTTCCTGACAATTCCTTCAAACTATATTCATTGCTTAATGGCACCCTGGATGTTGCCTTCAATGTAAGAGTCACACATTAAAAGATAACATGTATTTAATTTTTTAAGGCTTATTATATATTTTACATGCATGTCTTTAATACTTCAACCCTTGGAAATATCTAGGGAGTATGACTATTAGAGGGGATAGGGCCAATGTGGGTAATGAATCCAAGATTAGAACTCATGCCTATGGCTCTTTTCTTTCAAGTGTCTCTATAATATTGAGAGGGAAGGATATTGAGAAGAGAATAAAGAAATAGTTGGCAGAAACGTATCTAGACAATAAATAAAAGTGATAAAATCTGCAGTATTTCTTAGAAAAAATATTTGTACTTAGTTTAGCTGGTTCCCACCAATTCTGTTTGAATAAGGCTGTCCCAGTAGTTAGTTGTCTTCAGTTTCACGATCTATAACATGCTGATTTTCAATGTCACAGTGAATGTGCAATGAAATAATGCTCACCTAAGTGTCCTGTGGATTGTGTAATACAGTATGAGTGTGAGATTACAGTCCTGACATCAATTTACCCCTCAGCTCTCTCCATATTTCAATCTCATAGAAATTACCTTTAGCATTCATTGATCATCTTCTAGCTTAATTTATAATTGTGAAATCATTCATTCAGCAAACATTCGGGGGCCCTCTCAGGAGCCCTGATCTGGGCCTGTGACTTCTGAGAAGTCTCAGGTATGGACCAGCCTCTCAAAGAGCTCACAATGCAGAGGTAGGCAGGTTGAACAAATGATTCTAAGCAGGATTACAGCGGCTTCCTTGGAACTCAGAGAAAGAAGCTGTTACTTTACCTTACAAGAAATGGCATTTGAAATCAGTTCTAGACGGATGAGTTTCTATTAAAGAGTGTGTAACCTATATGAAGTCCTTAAGTCATTTTATTATTTGTTGTTTCTCAGTCATCAAACCTGAAGTTCCTCAGGGGTGGGAGATGCTCTTTGACTAGAGTGGGAGGTTGTGATCCTGGACATTTTACTGTCTTCTTCATCTGGGACCATTCACTGTACAAACTGCCTACACATTGTACACTTTCCTTAGTCAGAGGGTCTTAGTGCATCTCTCACTTCAGCACAGCAGAGAAGAACTTTGGTTGAAACCGTCAGTCAGATGAATGATGAAATGACATGTATAAGACAATGTAAACTTTAGAAAACTATGAAAGTTTTAATTTTTAATTTAAATATTTTGTTTATTTTTTTGATAGAGGGGAAGGGAGGGAGAAAAAGGGAGAGAAACATCAATCAGTCACTTCTCACAAATACCCCCACTGGGAACCTGGCCCACAACCCAGGCATGTGCCTTGACCAGGAATCAAACGGGCAAGATTTCGCTTTGCAGGATGACACCCAACTGAGTCATGGTGGCCAGGTAAAAACTATGAAAGTTTTAATGAGTTTGTAAGTGGTTTAGAGAAGCAATTATGGGTTAGATTGCACAACCACTGATACTGTGAGCTTAGACATATAGTCAAACATTTCTGTATCTCTGAAAGCTCACTTTTATCATCATAAATGGTGACAGTTACAGTACCTTCCTCACCAGGTGGTTGTAATGTGTGAGTTTATTCACATAGAATTCTTAAAGTGTGAAACATTGTGAGAATGAAACAAATGGTAGTTACTATTGTTGTTGTAGTTGTTAACTATTAAGATGATGATGAGCCCTGGCTGGTGTGGCTCAGTGGACTGAGCGCTGGCCTGCAGACTGAAAGGTCACCAGTTCCATTCCCCATCAGGGCACATGCCTGGGTTGTGGACCAGGTCCCCACCTGGGGGCATGTGAGAGGCAACCGATATATGTGTGTCTCACACATGTTTCTCTCCCTCACTTTCTCCCTCCATCCCCCTCTCTAAAAAATTGATAAATAAAATCTTAAAAAAGGATTATAATGTCACACAATGTATTGAAGAGACCAGGAAAGGAAGACAGTAGTTCCTAGGATACTTTCTGCATTTTCCTACGTTTACCTGCATTTTTATCCACGAGGAAACTCTTCTTGTCAACAGGATTTGGGAAATACTCACCTTGCGGTGTCTACTCTGTTCCCTTCTGAAGGCCACCCAGGGTTTCATTGAAAGATGAGAAATCAGTGTTTTGGTGGGTAAATGCTTCCAAATCTGGTGATTCTTACTAGGGACACAGAATTCTGAATGAGAGCAGTCCAGGAACTATCCCAGAATGATTGGAAAATGTTTTCTGAGGTATCATTAAGGCTGATGCTTCCATTGGGGCCATCCGCTAATTTCTATAGAATGATAAAAAACAAAACAGACAAAGTGTCATCTATGCTTCCTCCTATGTTCATAAAGCATGTATTACATTTATTAAAAAATAAACTGGCCTCTCCTGACAACAATATAATAAAAGTAACTGCACAGAAACTTCATGTCTTTAACATAACCCTTTCTCCATCCTATTTTCTTCATTCAAACTGGCATTGTCCGGGCTAAGGGCAGCAGGACCACCTGCCTCCTTTCTCTGGTATCGTCCCCACTGGGCACATACTCGCTGTCCACGCCCTTCATTAGACTTTGGTCAGCACCCACAGTCTGCTGACCCCAGAAACAGAATTCCAGTCACGTTGAAGATCACATCTTGACTTCAGCTGTGTTTCAACCCCAGACCCATGAAAGTGGACGGACCCCAACGTGCGAACACTCAGGATACCGGACAGAACGGCGCCACGACCGACATCAGGAAACGATACAGTGATCAACCCTCCCGACCCTGGCCCTGCCCCAGCTCCCGTCATCACCGGGGTTAATACTGTTCCCCGTCCGTCTCCATGCAGGCCATCGGGCGCAGTGACTCTTCTGAATTAGTTACTTCTTGCTCACTTGTATGTTCTTACACATTTACTGCTTATTAATGTGTCTATAAATATATATGATTATGTTGCACACTTGAAAGTTTACGGGAACAGCCCCCCACTTTACGATACACTGTAGTGCATGTTGCTTGTTTTCTGGACCAGCAAACCCTGTTCCCTGGTTATGTCCTGAGATGCCGCCTGAGCTAAACCAGGTAGGTCCCTGTCAGTATCTCACCTTCAGGAGGCCCCTCACCTGCCTTGGAGCCCGTCCTTCATCGGAGTCCTCAGGGTCCTCCTCCTGGAGCTCGGTGGCCTGCCTGCGGTGACACAGGAAAGCCGGTCGAGGGGCCCTGAGACCTGGAAAGAGACAAACCCTTTGTCCTGAAAGCAAAGACCTTTGAGGAGGAACAGCCCCAGGACGCCCGTGGGACTAGCTCGGACGGGATGGGAGAGTCTACAACGAGTTGCTGTGAGCGCTGCACCGTCAGCGCCAGATCTGCTCTGAGGCGAAGGAGCAAATTCTCCCATCGGTGTCCAGGCGGGAGGGAGCTGCAAGGACGGAGCCGCCTGAGCCGGAGCCAGCCCAGCAGCCTGTCAGGTCACCAGGCCCCTGGGCCCAGCGCCTCCGCGCTACCTGGGCCGGTGAGCGTGTCCAAGTTCCTCTTCACGATCCGGTACCGGCTTTTCTCCTGGCTTTTCTCTCCGTTGGGAGGGAGCCCGCAGAAAGGGACTGAGGGGCTGGATGGGCCGAGCCGCCAGCCGACCCGCCTGCGGGGGGCGCACTTGTTCCCGCCCCTCCCTCCGCGCGCCGCCTCAGCGCGGGCTCCGCAGGCCGCGGCCCGGGCGTCTGAGGGGCCCCGTCGGCCGGGCGGTCCATGGCGGCGCCCCCGGGGTCCGGAGAAGCCCGCGCGAGCCGCAGGCGCAGTGTCCGGCAGACGCCGTCTCTCCGGCTGAGAGGCTGGGGGTCGCTCAGGACACGATCTGCGTCTTCCGGGCGGAGGACACTCAGAGTCCCGGGGGGAGGGTCAGACTCCGCGGCTGAGGAGATTGGGGCGTCTCATCGAGGGGCTTCCGGGTCCCCACCACCGAGTTAGTTTCCAGGACTACGGCATTCGGGGTCTCTGAGTTTGGGGAGATTTGGTCTTTTCGGGCGAGCTGCAGGAAGGGTGCCCCGAGCTGAGGGGGACTGGGGTTTTCAGGATGTTTGGGGGGTCTAAGCGCTGGGGGTTAAGAGATGCGGGGTCCTCCGGGTGAGCGGAGGCGGGCCCCTCGATGCTGAAGGAATTTGGGGCCCTCCAGGATGAGGGCATCTGGGGTCTCTGGCTGGACTTGGAAGGTCTGGGGCTAAGGGTTCCACATGGCAGGGCTCCCCGCTTACCGGCCAGTCTCCCGGGGCCCCTGCGGCGCTGCCCACCTCAGTGCTGTGTCCTCTCGGAGCGCCTGGGCTGCCCGCCCTGGGTACAAGATTCCATCCTACGGCGTGGGCACAATCCGCCAATCAGTGCTGGGATCTCAGGGCCCTGCCCGCCAATGGGCGGTCAGAAGAAGCTGAAAGGGCGGGGCAGAGGGGCAGAGCCCCCTGGGTTTGGGACTGGCCAGCGGAAGACCCGCCCCGCCCCGCCCCGCCCCGCCCCGCCCCACTCTGCCCCGCGGGGATTGGCTACCCTGGGCCTCCCAAGCGCCAGTCAGGCAGCCTGCAGCTCGGTGGCTTCTTTTCCCGCAGCTGGTGAGGGATCCGCCCCGCAGGAGCTGGGAACCCCGAGACAGGGCCGGACCTTAGGTGGACGTGGCCCTTCTGCAGCCTGACAAAGTGTCTTTGTTCCACCAGACTGTGGTCGGGATTCCCAACTGTCGTCTAGGCCCGTCCGTGCCCCCCTCCCGACCCCCGCTTTTCAAACCCACTTTCAGCTAGAGCTGCATAAGCAGTGAGGACGCGGTCAAGACTGCATTGCATTCCGTGGAAACTTAAGTCAGTAAATTCTGACCACACAATTCATAGACACAAAATAGGTCCCAGAGGGCTCAAACATTTAAACACAACAAATAGAATAAGTATACTGGAAAACACACTTGGAGAATTTCATGTCTCAAAGAAGTGGTGTTATGATTTATAGGTGTGTTTAAGTAACTCAGGTGTGAAAACATTTCAGAAATAGGAAGACGAGATAAAACCAAACAAAACTAAATAAATGTAGAAATGCTGGAAAAACCTACAAGTATCTTCCATAAAAATAACATCAAATTTGAGTACAGGGGTCCACAGAGCAGGGTCAGTGTAGCTGCTACTGACTTTCACGGGATAAGGTGGGAAGAGTGTTTCTGGTCCTTACCTCGTTTGCAGCACGTTAATATAACTTGATTTCCATGAATTGCAAATAAGCCAACTAATTATTACTGTGAAATTGCATAAAGGCAAACCCCACTAAAGTGGAGTTGGGGGTCAGTGGGGATGCTGTCATATACCAACACCCAGGGTCAATTACAGGAAAAATTGTCTTTCACAGGCCCCAACATGATGATGGTACCATGTGCTCCCAGGAGAAACTGACTCCCCAGCAACTGAGCCAGAGAGAAACCATCGTCACCCTGAACTGACGCTTGTCTCCAGCACACTTTCATTTGAAATGACCCCTCCTGACTTCCTCCTTTCTCCCTGTAAAATAATGTTCCTCTCCTTTACTTGTGGAGCTGGCCTATGATTTTTGCTACAGCTTGCTTGTCCTAAATTGCAATTTTTTACTGTTTCTGAATAAGCCCCTTATGTGCTGGTAAAGTAAGTGCTTGCTATATTTTTAAGGTGAACATAAGTTGGTGGCCCGTATGGGGATCCAGAGGACTCTCGTCATGCCTGAGGCTGAAGAGCAAGCAGGTGCAGTGTCCTTGCTCTGAAAGACTCTGGGAAGGGTCCTTTGGTGCAGATTTCCCAGTGATCATTTTGAGAATAGCCATCCAGAAATAACATCCTCATACCTTCTGACCCAGAAATTCCACTTCTCAAAATTTTCTCCTAGTAGTCCTGGCCTGGTAGTTCAGTTGGTTAGAGTGTCCTGTTTGTATGCCAAGGTGGTCAGTTCATTTTCCAATCAGGACACATAGAAGAAGCAACCAATGAATGAATACGTAAGAGGAACAATCAACTTTCTCTCTCTCTTTCAAATTAATAAATGAAATTAAAAGAAAAGCATTAAAAAATTTCCCTAGTTATGCTTCCCTGTGTATGAAATGAAGTATGTTTAATATATTTTATCCAATACATATAATAACAGATATAATTTTAAAGTTTTCAGTAGAAGAGAATTTGTTTAATTATGGTTTGCTCACACTGTGAAATATTATAGAACATTAAAACTGGGTGAGGATACATGACATTTCAATAAAGAAATAAAACCTAGTAAGGTGGTTGTAATGGATTTTAACAGAGAATAACTTCCAAATAATGTTATTATCTGAGAAAAGTATCCTGCAAAACAAATTATGTTAAAAACAACAACAACCCAGGCAGAAGACATGTGCTGAGAGGAGACACAGGGACTAGTAACCGGGATCAGGGCCTGGGCAACATGGAGGGGAAAACTTGCTTTTCCTTCCTGTTATTTGGAATGTTGTGTCATTTGTTTTCTCCTTTACTTAAACTTGTCTGTAAGTATTTTTGTAGGTAAAAGAATGGATGAGAAGTAGTTGGTTATATATGGATGTATTTAAAAGTGACTCAACAAAAATTCTGCACACCCTCATTACATCCAGTGGCTTGTGCTGCTTTCATTATCCAAATAGCACCTTGACCACCCAAAGTGTCCGATTTGCATCCAAAACTCTATTCCAGCAGGAACATTTCTGTAGGGGAGCTTTTCCCGCAGAGCCCCACATCTGCCACAGATGAGAATAAATCTACCAAGACATGATCTGCTTGGGAAAGAAAGGTGGCCTATCTTTCAAAGGAGAAGGACCTGGAGCCTTTCCCTCAATGGGCTTTTATTAGCTTCATTTTGCACAGGAATATAGGCAAAGCTTATTTATCATTGTCAGGCAGTAAGAATCAAACAGTGGATAACATACAAAGAACTAGTAAGGCTTATTCTGAGTCAGGGTCTGTTAGGTAAAGGGCTACAAAACTTTGGGAAACAAACTCATTTCCTACTTGGACCCTTATTGTTTAATTGAGAAGATTCTTAGCAAAACAGGTTTCTCAGGATTTTATGTATTCTTTCTTATGTCTGATCACCTGGGGAACCCACCCTTTCCAGCACAGGGCTGCACCACCCTCTGTCATTGTTTCAGGCTTATGTCAGGCATGGGAAGTAAGGCAGCCAAGAGTTTAGGAGACTTCTTGCAGACAGAATAAGGACTCAGGCTATGTCAAAGTTGAGGGGTGAGGGTCCATCACCCACTTTCTCCATAGCCCCCCAAGTCCTTCTCTGGGGCCTCCCCGTGATCGTGCCTGTCTTCAGTCATTGCCCCCTTGGGGAATCTTACTCATCATTGGCTAACGGATCAAGCATTGGGGGCCAGGCAGGGTGAAGAAAAAGGAGCAGAAGCGGCACCCCTGCCAGGGAGGCAAGCTTTGTCTCCTTAGTGGCTTATGGTCTGAAGGTCACTCACTCAACATAAGCCTTGAGGGGGTTACAGCTTCTGAAACCAGGCAGTGTGGTTCCCAACAAATTTCCACAGTGCAAAATATACTGTGTCACACAGTTACTCTTTGAGAGATGAAAACCTTTTGTTATGAAAACAATGCATATTATATTTAAGTATTGTATCCAAGGTCATCTACAGAAATTCTATTAAGAATATTATAAGCCCTGACTAGTGGGGTTCAGCTTCTGGGTGTGGCATCTGGCAAGTAGGGTTCCTTGTCCAGCTCCAACTCTGGAGTCTGGCTGTGGAGTCTTAGTTACAGATCTGGGTCCTGTCTCTGAGGTCTGTGGCCTGGGTTTGACTCTATTTGGTTATGGGTCTCAGATTTGGGGTCTTTTTGGGTGTGTCTTTGGGGTCTCTGGGTTTGTGTGTGGGATCCATGTGCATGTCTATAAATTTATAGTTGTTGGCTCCAAGTCAATGCCAAGAGGAGTCCCAAGGCTGGGATGTAGTGAAGAAGGAAACTTCAGTGCAAATACCTCAAGTTTAGTACAGAATGGCCGTGAGTACAGAAGGGCTGTTCAGAAGCTCAGTATTGTTACAGGTGGATGATGAAGCACCACGCTGAGGCAGGAGACAGCATAGGAAGAACTGTGAGACTGCAATACTCTTACTGGCCACCATTTAGCACCCTGGTTGCCAGGAAACGCCTTTTACCAATTAGGTAGAATAAATAGTAAACCAAGGCAGGGAGGAAGGAGACAAGTCTCACACACTAACTCAGCAGTCCTGAGCCTGGTGTTATAATATCGCCAGGTGTTCCAACATCACAAGAGACTCTATGTTAGTAAGCAAGAAGGGAAGTCCTTGAAATTCCATGAACATTTCCACTATCTGGGAAAGAAAGCCTTGAAACTGTGCTTTCATCCCAAGGAATGAATGTGGGAGAGGGTCCCTGGTGACCAAAGAAAGAGCCCATAAAACACTTTGGTTAATTGCCTACCTCTGGTCACTATCTGTTTTAGGAAGGAGCCCCTGATGCTTACAGAAAGAGCCCATAAATACCTTTGGGAAGTGCCCCAATTTTAATTAACTGCCTCCTGTCACGTATTTGTTTTACAACAAGGTGAGCAAATGGGGTCTGGAGCAAGATAAGGATTCCAGCTAACAGACCCCCACACATCCCTAAGTTTGGGTAGTCACATTCCCCAGGAAAGCTGGCACCGTATTTACCCGCTAATCAATATGTAACCTTTCCCCTCCTATCCCACCAAGTCTATAAGTCCTCAGAACAAAGGACTCCCCCCCCACCCCCCGCCCAGGCTGCCCAGGGGCTTGCCACCCTGGTCTTCAGTCGCTTTTGCTTTTGTTGCCCTGCTTTGCCCTGAAATTTTGCCTTTCACCCCCTATTCTACCCAGTCCTGTTCTCTTCCATGGGAACCGGCCACTAATAAGTCGATTACATACTACTAGATTTGCTGATATGTAATTCTTTACATGCATCAGCAAGAAGAACCAGGTCTCTCCCATCAACAACACTGTGTATCAAGCTCATTAGTGCTGCTTCTTATTTACGTAGCATGAGGGCTGTGAGGAGGCTCTGAAGTAAGGCAGCCCTGGGGTAAACTCCCTCTCCTGCTGTGTTGCTTAGGGCTTCTCTGCTCATCTACAGGACTTCTTGTCTAGACCTTCATTTCTTCTTTGCTCAGCTGCATTTATACATGAAGATGTGAAAACTGGAAAATGAGCCACTCTGAACAACGAGATCAGGCTGGGCAGGCAAAGAAAAGGCCTCTGGTGTTGTCACCACAATAGACTAGATTATTATTATTTTAAAATTGTGCTGTGTTTTCCTGTAGTACTTTTTAAGGTCAAACTGAGATGACCTTTTTGTTGTTATTGCTGCTTACTTAAATTATATATAAAAATAAAAATAATTGAAAATCCTACCCAAATAGGTAATATCTGCTATTGCTGGGGAAGTGAGGAATGCAGAAGCCGCTTTGGAGAGTGATGGGGGAGCTGGGAGCCAGCAGAGGCATTTCAAAGGAGTTGCCGTCTGGGAATGTTAACAGAGATGCCTAAGCTGTTAATGGGCCTGGTGAGATGGTGCTGCCAGGCTATGTAAATAGTAGACAAATGTTTAGATAAGCCATTTGTTAACCTTTGAATCCTGGGACCTCTAAATCTTTGTACCAGCCTTGTGCCTTGTTTCTGATGTTCTGTTTCTTTTTTTTTTTTTTTAGATTTTATTTTTATTTATTTTTAGAGAGGGAAGGGAGAGGGAGAGAGAGAGAGAGAGAAACATCAATGTGCGGTTGCTGGGGGACATGGCCTGCAACCTAGGCATGTGCCCTGACTGGGAATCGAACCTGCGATGCCTGGTTCGCAGCCCGCGCTCAATCCACTGAGCTACGCCAGCCAGGGCTGATGTTCTGTTTCTGATATATAGATTAAGACCTATAAATGCTGTGGAGAGACAAAAGACTGGGCTCAGGATTTGGATTTTTCCCCTGAGCCCTCGAGTAATAAAGAATGGTGCTCCGCCACCTCTCCTGCGTGTGAGTTATTTTCTGCAACACTGTTATATTAAGTATGTATGCTTCTAAACAAGGTGGGGGTATGGGGGCTGGGATGGGTGGAGGAGGGCAAAAAGGAAAAGTTTGGAAACTGTAATAGAATAACAACAAAAAATCATTTAATGAAAACAAGTGTATACCCTTCCAGACATCACTACTTGCATATTTCCATTCTTCCACTTTCTCTGGATTTAATTTCTTATTCTGGGTCTGTAAGATGATGCAAAATTTGTGAATTTTCAGGCTTTGTCCCTAATGTGTGAATTTATTAATACATTTTTCCCAGTGTTTTTTTATGTGCTATTTCTATTATGATTCAGTTCAAATTATTTTTTAACTGCAATTGTAATTTAATTTGTGGGTTATTTAAAAGTGTAGTTTAGAATTTGTAAATATGAGGACTCTCTAGTTATCTTTTATTACTGATTACTAGATTAGGTGCAATGAGAACAAAAAACATACTTTATATAATTTCAATCTACCTTTGATATACTTTTTTTGAAACTTGACCCTTAGTACAATAAGGTCAATGAAAAAAGAAAAAAAAACTCCTAGCGTAGTTGTCTGCTGCCATCTTGTGTTCAATTTTGGAATAACACCTTAGTGCAGGCCAGCAGAAAAAGTTCTGTACAGTGGGTTGGTTCTTCGTGAATGTCGAATCCAATTTGCTGCTCATGGTGTTTCTTTTACCGGTACTGAATTTTGTGAGGTGGTCGCTTGTTTCTGAGAAAGGCATGCTCTATCTAGGATGAGAGAGGTTTGTTAAATCTATTATGATTATACATTTTTCTTTGTGTCTCTGTTCTGTATAATTTAAGTTTATGATATTAAGTACATGGTGAATTTGGATCTTTTGGGTAAATGAAGCTTTTTGAAGTACTCATCATCTCTAGTCATGCTTTTCACCTCGAAGTCTACTGCATATTATCATGTAATTTTCATGTGGTTTATGTTTCTGATTAAAGCTACTTTTGCACCATCCTATGTATCTTTTCCTATTCTTTCTCTTTCGATCTTCTGTCACCCCAATGTTTTAGGTAATTCATATTTTCTCCCAGTTTGTGTATTTTATTTGTATTGTCTGAGCAAGTTCTTTTCCAGAGTTGTCTTTAATTTTGTGAAGTATATGTTATCAATGTATTCGTTACTTAATGTATTTCATTACATTAGTGCAATATAGTATATACATAAAGTATATGTATTAATGTATTCATTACATTAATATATTTAATGTATGCATTAAACTGCATGTCCACTAGTATACTTGATTCCTGGCTGGTTTTGTTTAAATGGACCACTAAAACTCAAACCTACAGATGAGGTCTGTCTCAGGTCAGAGTTGGACTGGGCTGGAGGGGAGAGGGGGCCGCAGATGTGGGTGGGGCTGGGTGGGAGGCGTATTTAGGCTGGCGGGCGTGAGGGGCGGGCAGTTTCGGTGGAGAGACGGAGAACTACACGGACTGCAGTTTTGGCGCTGCTGGCGCCAGCCTCCATGGTTACGAGGTGACGCCCACAGCCTAACATGATGCAAGCAACGCGGTCCAGGGACAGGAGGTGAGCTGCGTGGAGGCTGTGAGGTGAGGTGGGTGGCGGGCAGATACAGCCTCCCTGTGGGAATCAGGAAAGGGGTCCAGACTGCGGTACACATCTCAGGTCCCAATTTAACTGACCACTTCCGTGGGACCACTTTTCTATATTAATCTACATTATAGTACATTTATAGACAAGTTTGGTAAATGGGTATCATTGTGTGTTTTTTTCTGAAATCTTGTGTTTCAAGAACTTTTCATTTGTTAAAGTTTCTGTTATTGGGTAGCAATTTCCAATTTTCTTCACACAGATCCTATATTATTGTTATTTCCAGGTTTTTTTTAAAACCTGTTTTGTTGCTAGCAAGTCTTGTTAAAAAATTATATCTTTAACTTAGTATCTCTACATATTTATTTCTGCATGTTATTTCCCATCATTGTACTAAATTCTGTTTGTGATTCTTTTCCGTTGATTTGCATGAGTTGCGAAGGTAAACTTACTCTCCTGCAATAATGATCATCACATGGTTGTATGTGAACTGGAAATAGTTAAAGCTTGAAAGAAAACAAGAATAAGTGAGGTAATGTGAGGACCTAGAAAAATTCTCTTTGTTGGTCATGAATATGTTAATGACTAAATAAAATAGTAACATCCTTCTTAGCCTTTTTGAATGAGTTCAGGGCCTGGAAGCCTGGTGTTCTAGAAATCAGAAGTATGTTGTGACAGGAAATGTGCCCCCCGGGTAGGTAATCTGAGGAACACAGAATGTAGCAAACGTCCATATTTTCAAACAAAAAAACTTGAGATGGTAAAATCTGAAATCTAACAGAGTAAGACTCTTTGTTCTAAGTGACTTTATGAATCAGTTATTAAAGTGATGTGTGAGCAATGGAAAGAAGCAGGGATCCTCAGATGACTACTAGTTTAGTCATAGTGTGATCTGGTCTCCTAAGTGGGCAGATCTTCCTTTGCCTCCTGACCAGTAGCCTAGGACACTTCTCCCCAATATTTGTAAGGTGGCTGGCATTTATTGTTCTTTAGGTTTCAACTTCAGGCTTCCTGTTCCAAGAAAGGCAACATTTCAGATGTTGGGTGCAAAGGGACATGCTGTTTGTATTCTAATGGAGTCTTCATGATACAGAGCAGGGTTTCTCTTTCTCAGCGCTATGGACCTTTTTGGCCAGAGAATTCCTTCTCCTGGGGGATTGTCCTCTGCATTGTAGGTGCTCATTAGCATCCCAGACCTCTATTCACTGCCGGCAACCTTGCTTCCCTTCCCCTGAGGACAATCTAACATGACTTAGAACATCTCCTGAAGTCCTCTTGGGGGCAAAAATCACCTTTGATTGAGAAATAGTTTGAAGCTTTTATCATTTTTGAAATCAGAAAGATCTGGCTCTGGTATGCAGTATTTTTATTATTTTTTATGTAAATTATTTTCCATTCTGACTGTGATTTATTTTGGGAAGGTCTCTTGAAGTGCATTTTAAAACACCTAAATATAGGCACTTTCTAGTTACCTTGTGACTGGTTTCCAAATTAATGGCAAAGAGAGAAATAAGCATAGTTCGTGCAGACATTTGTTGAAACCTGCTGTATAGCTAAATATAGTCATTTTTTAAAAAAGTTCCAAGTGTGATTGAAAAGCATTTTTAATTTACTTTGTTGCTGCTTACTCAAGCAATGAGAAAAATTTTATTCAAAATTGTAATCCAAGAGTTAAAAAGAGCTGCTATCATTTCATGTGTATACACTTGCAGATACGTCGACGTGCACGTTTCTGTCCACTTTCTCTGGATTTCATTTACTATTTTAGGTTATAAGTATGGGCACAAAATTTGTATATTTTCAGCTTCTATTTGTGATACTGTGCATTTAAGGGCGAAGACGTTTCTCGTAACTTTTGGTATGTGATATCTTTATCCCCATTCAGTTTATTTTGTAATTCAAATTGTTTCATTTTTGAGGTTATTTAGAAGTGCATTACATAACTACCAAGTATAAGGACTTCTCAGTCACCCAGTTGTAGTGGATTCTGGCTGAAGGGCAATAGGAGCACTTAAGAAACATATTGTACGTAATTTCAATGCTGTGATGCTTGTTGAAATTGAGTTTATATTGGCTTGGCTAAAAGGTAAAAACCTTTGGGAAGATGGAATAATGAAGATGCCTGATAGATTGCAGAATAGTGGGACAAGATGGTTAATACATTGTTCAATGAAGTTATTGACGAAAAGGAAAAACGTCTCTTTCATTGTGTCTCAACCTACAAACTGAATGAACCTTTTGGCCAAGGGAATAGAAGTTTCCAAGTGTGCATCTCTGCTGCCATCTCGTGGGCATTTTGGGAATAACATGTTAGTAGCTGGTCCCTGGGAAAAGTGCTTGACTGTAGGAGATTATCAATGAATGTTGATTGAAATGTTATCTAGACATGCATTTAGTAAGTTTTAAATATCAGGACTTATTAGTTACCTTTTGTTCCAAATTTGTATATTAACAGCAATGACAGAAAGAAACATGCTGTATATAATTTCAGTCCTTTGAAATTTGTTAAGGCTGTCCATAGCACAGGATGGTCCCTTTGAGAAATGTCCAGAGTGTGGCTGTGCTGCCATGTCCTGTGTCATGACTTGGGAATAATAGCTTCGTGCAGGCCAGCAGGAAAAGTAAGTCACTGGTGATAGTGAATTATCTACTAAGGGCTCATGGAACATTGAGAAGTGCCTTTCATTTTATTTATTTATATTTATTTATTTAATTTTATTTTAATTGTTGTTACAGTACAATTTTCCATCTTTTACTCCCATCCCAGCCCACCCACCCAGCTCTCCCCTCTTCCCTCCCATTTCCACCTGCCCCTAGTTTTTTTATCAATGTGTCCTTTACACTTCTTCCTGTAAACCCTTCTGCTTTTCCCCTGAAATTCCCTCTCCTCTCCCCTCTGAACAATGTCAGTCTGTTCTCTATTTCAGTGTTTTTGGTTATTCATTATATTTAAATAAAAGAAATTTCTAGTTACCTTCTGTTTCTGACTTTTATGTTAGCAGCCATGAGGACATCATGTATATTTTTTATAATTTCAGTCCTTTGAAGTTTTTTGAAAACTGATGGATGGTACAATATGGTCATTTATTAAGTGTTCTAAGTGTGCATACTGGTCCTGGGAATGACACCTTAGTATAGGTTGGCAGGAAAAGTTACTGATTCCAGTGGAATATCAACCACTGTTGATTACAATGGTGGTTAGAAGTGTGTTTCAGAACTTTTAAACGTAAGGACTTATTAATGACTGTTCCTGATTTCTACATTAACAGCGATGAGAGCAAGAATTACAGTCTACATAATTTTAGTTCCTTGTAATTTGTTTAATCTTGCTTTATGGCTAATTATGGTCACTTAGTGAAATGTCCTAAGTGCGGCTCTCTGCTCCTCTCAAGTGCATCTTGGGAAGGACACGTCAGTGCAGGCCAGCAGGAAAGGCTGTCAGCTGCAGTGAATGATCCACGAGTGTTGAGTGGAATGGCGCTTAGTCACGGATGTTATTACTTTCATATAAACGGACTTTGCAGTTCATTTTTTCTTCTCTCCCCCATGTACAACAGTGGTGTCTTTACGTCAGGTAACTAGGCACCTCTTGTGAGCTAAACCTGTGTGCTTGTTTCAGCTGTATCCATGGCCCTGTGGTCCAATGTCCCATTTGCATCGACATCCTGTCAGCATTGGTGTCTTCTGTGTTCATGTCCCCACCACGCTAATGTCCCAGCCTCACAGAAATCGTGATTGTGTCTAGGTTCCCTCAGCCTCGATGTCCTGGCCATGCTGCCATCCTGTCTGTGCTAATGTCCCTTCCACATCACTGTCCTGTCTGGGTTGATGTAGAGGTTGTGCTGCTGTGTTGCCTACACATGTATGTCCCATCTGCCTTGATGTTCCTGCTGTGATGCTATCTCACCTGCACAGATTTCTTGGCTGTGCCACTTTCCTATCTTTGTCAATGTCCCAGTTCCCTCAGTGTCCCAGCTGCACTTCTGTACCGTCTGTATTGATGTCTTAACTGAGTTACTATGTGAGCTGCGCCACTGTCCTTTCTGTGTAGATGTCTTGGTCATGTTGATGTCCTGTCTGTGTCAGTGTCCTGGCTGTGCCTTTGTCCTCCTGCATGTGTCTCCTGGCTCATTGATGTCCCAACTGCATTGCTGTTTTAAAAGCTCCCATATCCCGGCTGCCTGATGTCCCGGTGGCACTGACTGCATCATTGTCCCAGCTGTGTGGCCATGGCTCACCTCCTGGTTGTGGCTTTGTTATGTTCAAGGATGTGTGCTATGAATCAGAGTCTAACTCTTAGAGAAACAGAAACGGGGACAGGGACCCTGTCAGTGCTTAGAACAAAGAGTTCAGCACAAAGTTGAGCGAACTTCCTGCATTCCATGAGTTAGAAACCCTTATCAGATGTTTTTGTTTGAAATTCACCACTAAGCTAAGACCCTTCCCATGTTGCTATGCTGTACATGGTTTTTCCTAGCAAACTGCTAATTGCCACGTATGCATGCTTGCCTAGCATTATATAAGGACCTAGCTGTAAGCGCTCGGGGCGACTCCCATTTGCAGCCTTTGGTTAGGCACCTCGGGAGTTCACTCCCATTTGCAGCCTTTGTTAGCCACCTCGGGAGTTTCGCCCCTGCGTAGGTTAAATTGGCCAATAAAATAGCATCTTTGGAAACCCGAAAAGTCTCCAGCATTTGTTCTTTCGCTCTCTGAATACAACAGCTTCATGGGCACCTGCCTTGGGCTCACAGGCCCTGCTGCCCCTCCACCAGCTGCAGGCAGTGGTGGATGGTCTGCACTGCACTGGACAGAGACGCTCAGTCTTTTGACCCCCTGTGGGCAATGCAAGTCCCTCCTTGCAGCTAGTCGCTCCCTCAGACTATGTCTGCTGCTGTTGCCACACAATTTAACAATTTAAGCAAAGTAACCTATTTTCAACTGAATGACTACATTGATGAAATTTGGAAGAGTTTATTAATTTAGCTTGTGTCGGAGTTCCGGCCAAGATGGAGGCATAGTCAGTCGCATAGTGCTTCCTCGCGCAACCAAAACTAAAGACAACAAAAATTGAGAAACAAGAATCAACCAGAACAGAGAGAAATTAATTGAACAGAAGTCGGGCTCCAGTACATCCAGACCGGTAAGGAGTGGCGGAGTTGGAGGCCTGCGGACAGGGGTCGAGGGGTCCCGGTGGGAAGAAATGCTGGCTGGCAGGCGCTGGCGCGCGGGGCACAGACGGCAGCAGACGGACCGGTGGTGCACCCTGGGCGCGGAGGCGACTGGCAGATCCAGTGAGGGACGCAGGGAAGCTGGCTGTCCGCAGCCACACGTTTGCACAAACTAAGCGAAAACGGGCAGCGAAAAAGGGCAGCACCGCCGCGTTTCAAAGCTTAAGAGCCCCGTCTGGAAGCTGAAGCCGGGAGACTCTCTCAGCCTCACAGGAGACTTCTCAGGGAAACCCACAGAGTCCGAGAAAGTGCACAAGCCCACCGCCCGGGAGCCAGCACCGTAAGGGCCCGATTTGCTTGTGGGAGGCGGTGGAGGGGACAGAAGTCCTAGAGGAGCAGGTGCCATTGTTCCCTCTGAGACCCCACCCCCCACATACAACGTCATAACCCAGAGACTGGGGTGCCCCGCCCTGTGAACACCTAAGGCTACCCCGCCCTTACAAAACAGCCGCAACCAAACCAAAGGAAAATAAAAAAGATGGCTCAAACAGATTTGAAAGCCCCAGAACCAATTTTTTTAAGTGACCAAGAGATAGCAGAATTACCAGATGCACAGTTCAAAGCACTGGTGATCAGGAAGCTCACAGAATTGGTAGACTTTGGACATAAATTAGATGAACAAATGCAGGCTACAATAAGAGAAATGAAGGAAAACGCACAGGGAACCAATTGTGAGGGACAGAAAACTGGGACTCAAATCAATGGTGTGGACCAGAAGGAAGAAAGGATCAACCAAACAGAAAAGAATGAAGAAACAAGAATTCAAAACAATGAGGAGAGGCTTAGGGAACTCCAGGACACCTTTAAACGTTCCAACATCTGAATTATAGGGGTACCAGAAGGGGAAGAGGAAAAGCAACAAATTGAGAACTTATTTAAACAGATATTAAAGGAAAACTTCCCCGATCTGGCAAGGGAAATAGACTTTCAGGAAGTCCAGGAAGCTCAGAGAGTCCCAAAGAGGTTGGACCCAAGGAGGAACACGCCAGGGCACATCATAATTACATTAGCCAAGGTAAAAATGGAGGAGAGAATCCTAGAAGCAGCAAGACACAAGGAGACAGTAACCTACAAAGGAGTTCCCATCAGACTGTCAGCTGATTT
>PVIA01015089.1:0-24120 GCA_004024845.1 Tonatia bakeri
CAGCAGCAACCTTCATTCAAAGCAGTGTCTCCTCCAGTGTCAGTCCTGTCTGTCTTCATTTCCTTGAAACTAAGGTTCTGACAGATTTTAGTCAAGCTCACCAGCTTACTAACTGTATAAGCTCTTGTAGAGGAGTGGGGAGTTCACTATTTCCTGTAGCTAATTATTATTAACCAGTATTCAGTTTTCATTAACTGTCTGACTGGTTTGTCAGATTTAGAAAATTAAAAACTCAAGCAATTACAGTTAAATTTCAATTTCCAACAAATAATGAATACTTTTAGTATAAGTATGACCCATGCAATATTTGGGATATACTTATACTACGAAAGTATTTTAAAGATTTTTTTTTTTTTTTGAGCCAGAACAAGCGGGAGGAGAAAGAGAGGGTAAAAAACATCTATGTAAGAGACAAACATCGACCAGGTGCCTCTCAAATACCCCCCAACCATGGACTGAACCTGCAACCCAGGCATATGCCCTGACCAGGAAATGAACTTGGAACCTTTCACTTCATGAGACAATGCCCAACCAACTGAGCCACACCAGTCAAGGCCTAGAAAAGTATTTGTCATTTACTTGAAATCCAGATTTTACTGAGCATACTAAATTTTACCTGGCAATCCTAACCACAGTGATAGCTCATGTCCCAGCTGGCTAGACTATTGCAGAAGTAGGATAAAAAACCAAAGTAGATGGTAAAGCCTCAGGTGCCACACACACGTACACACACACACTCCCCCTCATCTAAATCTCTGCTTTATTTCCAAACATAATAATGTTCCCCCATTCAGTCCTGGATTTGGACATTCATAACAGATACAATCTTCATAGCAGATACATAGCAGTTCACAATCATTAATTAACACAGATGTCCAAAAATGTAAGTTCCTTTTCTTTTTTTAGCTTTATTGAGGTATAATTTACAAATAACTTTCTTTTTATAATAAAATTAATTTTTTTACTCCAAGCCCTGTTTTGCTCAGGGCAGAAATTTAACCTAATCCCTTTCAAGTAAACACGGTCCAATTCAGTGATTTCTCAGTTTGTTTAGGTTTATAATTCAATCACATTCAGCAGATTTTTCACCTGATTCTTCCTCCCTGGAGAAGACTCTTACCCCTCAGGGGAGCTCATGCAGCTACCAATACAGGACAGATGAGAGACAGCCACCCAACCACATCCACCCCCCTGCATCTGCCTTGGTCGTTCGCTGGCCTCCTGTCCCCATGCAACTCCTCCCACCTGGCCGTCAGCACGGACAGCACACACTCACACGGCAACTGGACAGTCGGTACTCTCTCAAGTGGGATCTGGCCATCCTAGAGGTCAGCCGTGGATGCCCTCACCCATCCCTCTTCTGTCTGCTTTCCTTGTCTCCTCCATGTGACCAAGCTCCTTGACCCTCCCTCCCAGATGATTTCTGCACCACTCCCTGACTGATGCCCTTCCACACTATTTCAGAACTGAAAGCAAAAAAATTCTGGCTAATGACATAGTAGAAAACACTCACTGTACCCCTAAGATCCCTAGAAACCTTTCTACTCTCAGAGGTCTAGATTAAACCTGGGGATCACTGGTCATCTCAGATCCCCCAATTTCAATGGGGTAAATTCTATCCTGTCTCCCACTCAGGGTAATGGGGGAGTAGGGGCAGACAGTGGCTGGAAACAGGAACAAAAACCGTGTCTAAGCTAGTTCTAGTCCCATCCAACTCTCCTTCTTCGCAGCTTGAAGGGTGTTTCTTGGGGTGGTAGGGAAGAGGGAAAAAGACAACCTCGTTATGCCTACTTGCCCCTCTTTGCAAGATATTGAGACTTTGCCATTTTTTATTATGTATGCCTGACTTGAAACTTGCTTCCAGTGTGGGTGGTTCAGGAGAGAAAAATAGAAAAAAGAACATAATTAATGTCTCAAAGTAAAATTATGCCACACAATCTTGAATTTTGCTTCTAGGAAAGTACCCCCAGTTCCAGATTACCCTGAATTCTAACTTTTTCAGATCAATTTCCCTCTTAACATTCCTTTAACAGCCACCATGTACACTCTAGACCACTCCTCCTTAGTTATACAAAGCACTCATCTACACCTCTCCTTGTTAAACAGTATGTCTTTGGCACTCCTGCAAACAACCCCACAGACTGCACATTAAGCATTAGGAATTCCAGTTTAGTCCCTGTCATAAGAAAGTGGGAAAGGATAGAGGGGCTAGAGGACCAACTAGGACCAACAGGCCTGGCCTTATGGGACACGATCAAAATATAACCTGCTTTCACACTTCATTTCAAGGCTCAGGTCACAACCCTATAATAACATTCCCATCGCATGCTTATTGTAAGAATTAAATAGGTTAAATATCTAACCTGAAGGTAGGCACAGCTGCAGAGAGGGGAAATCTTCATCACTAAAGAATGCCCAATTGGTACTGCCTCCTAACTTTCCAACCTCTTTATCAACAACCTGTGAATAAACATCTGTGCACACTAAAAGTCCCTCTGTTGTTATGTGAATAATTACCACATATTATTTTCATTATTAAAGAGAAATGTTGCATAGTATGTTTCTTATATCAGAGTACCCAAACAGAAAATATTTACATAATGCTGGGAAGAGTCTATCTTCTTTCTATAAACTCGCTTTCTTTATAATTCTATTATTTTTTTCACAACTCCTTCTAACAGAAAATGGTTTCCATGCATAAAGAACACAGTTTTTATCCTACTGTGTGACAGATTCATATATGCCTTTTTGTTTTCAGCAGACTGGCCTTCCACACTGGGTGGATCTTATTCAGGAATATATGTTATGTGTTAGTGTTTCAAAGGAAGATAAGTTTAAAAAAATAATAGAATACTTTTGGCCTTTACTGAAGCTAAGTTCCAAGTTTTTATATGATTTAGTATATTATATCATTATTTTTTTAATGCATGTGGCTTAAAAAATCCAAGCTTCCCAAATTACTGCATAATAATTATGGTTCCTTTTCAATGGGAGGTTCTTGCCTTCTGTTGTTTACTCCAGCCCTGGCCCAAGAAAAACTTCTGCAAAGCCAAATTTTAGAGTATAGTTAAGGAAAATATTCATATTAGTGACTAGATATGAGATGAGTTATGATTTTGAGAATATAGTTATCAGTCATGAGGAATGTTTTAATTACTTGTAACATGATACAATGAAATGAATTCTTAGCACTGTCCTAATTCCATCAATTTTGGAATACAGTTCCCAATGAGATGAGAAAATAACAAATGTTGATCATATTTTTCATTAATAACCACAAACTATATATTACTTCTGGTACACACTTATTTTCAGAGAACTTCACCTTCAACATGCGATATATAAATCTTAACTATTTTTTATTATTCTGAAGTGTGATCGCTCTTTTCAGTTTATTGGTCTTTGAAATAAATGTTTTAAAGACAAATTTCATACAATTAATAAGTAACCAGTCTCAGTATCACCAACTTTTTTTAGTTAACTCTAAAAGCCTGATCTTCAAGTATGTTCATTGACCTCAGGGTCTCATGCAGAAACACATGCAAACACATGCAAACACAGAAACACATGCAAAAAGACCAAGAAAGTGGAAAGATCTATTCCACTTACACCAACTTTCCTAAAAATTCTCACCTTCACTTTTTTCATATTGATATCCTAGTAACATTAAAACTAATAACATTCTATAGTAGCAACGTGCATAAAAGTTTTTAGTCAGAGGTAAGGTATAAACCATTCTAAAATCTCGTAAAAATAAAGCAACCAAGATGTCAAGATATTCTCTAGGTCTGCAGGACCAGATGTTTGAAGCAGGAGAAAATGCACAGCCACAGATACAAGTTACTCATGAGTACCACATGTTCACAAGTGCTAACTTACTTATCATATATTACTTAATACAGAATCTAGGTGTCCTTCCCTTCATAAACACCTAGCATAACTCTGTTTTTTTTATGGATCCAGTTCTAGTCCATTATTTTAGCATTAAATGCTCAAATATCTTATGTGTCCTAAGCCAGAAGTTACGTACTCCCTATTTTCAAGAAAAAAAGAAGTTTCCAGGTAAATTTCAAAGAGACTAAAATGATCATTTCTTCTAAATTTAAAACACAATTCAGGTACACTTAAATCATTTACTTCAGTCAGTCTTTAGATTTAATGTTTCCCATGTCTTAAATAAAATAAACATCATTCCCAAGTTGTTAAATAGATCTGACTTAAGTGTGCCCCTGCCATATGATATGGTATAGATGTATGTCTTTATTAGAGTGAGAAAGAGACAAGCTAAAAACTTTCTGCCCAATTTATGTCCAACAAATGCACACTACTGTTTACCAAAATCTCTCTTCATTCACGTGACACTGTGTCACAGCTGCAGGACTAACTGCCCTAACCCAAAGTGAGAAGTGACGCCTTTACCCTGAGAAAATGAACCTTGAACTTAGACTCCCACGATGACGAAGAATCCCCAAAACTTGAGATTTACAATAAGTTACTGACTATCTTACCATATTTAGTTTCGCAAAATTCACACATGATGATTATTGAAATTGTCTCAAGTATCCTAACTGTACTTAACTCTTAACATTGAAACTGGAGAAATGACCAAATTTCAATTATCTTTAATTTTATAAATATAAATTTAGAATAAAGACCTAAATGTGTAGCTATCAGTAATGAAACATATGGTGACCATTTCATTCTGCACCAACAAAAGTATCAAAAAAGGCTTCAGTAACTCCCAAATGTTTGGATGGAAAGCTTAGCACAGTGGAGATAAATACCAATATCTAAAGAAGAGTGAGGAAAATATTATAATTTCTTCATTCAGCAAACAATAGAGTTAAAAGAAAATATCCAACTTAAATCAAGAGACAAAAAAGCCCTCAAAATTATTAAGACCGTTTCATTCCATAATCTAAGTACTTCCTATCAACAGTTAGCACAACACTTGGAAAACCACTGACAGGTCAGCTGCGGATGCTGTATAGATGCGGCCACAGATCATTACCTTCTTAATTGTGTATGTATCTAATAGGCTCATACAGTTCTTCTGGGACAACGGTTTTATAATGAAGCAGATGATGAGTACTTAACTATGGCATGACCAGATGCTATAATAATATGAGCAGCATTTATACAGAGAATATTAGCATGTATTAATGCTGTTTGCTATAACTGAGGAAAAATTAGATCATAAAAATACAGTTAAAAAGAATGCTATGTAAATTGCAGGTTGATAGTATGGTAAAATCCCATAAGTGATACTAAAAATATTAAGCAAAATATAGTTAATTTTGCCAGTGAATACAAGTGTAAGCTGCCCACAGAAGGAAGAAAAGCTATTTACGTTGTAAAAATTCAAAGATATTCCATCTAAAATGTAATGTGACTCTGAAGAATATTTGATTTATTTTTTGTTTGTTATTTGAAACCAGAGTGTATGGACGAAAACCTTTACATAAACATACTCCTCTAAATCACTGAACAACACGGGAACAGGTATATTTCCCTTCTCCTGTATTTCAGCATAAGTGTTTCTACTGCTGCCACATTTGGAGCGTGTGAAATACTATACATGCTGATTAGCTTCCTCTTCAACAGCAAACTTGAAACTGTCCAAATATGACATTTTAGAGAACAAAAATGAATATTCTTTTTTTAAAAAAAAGGAATAAAATGAATTTCTCATTACATATTAAATTAGCACTCAGGCAACCAGCCCCCAACAAGCATCTTGACATCTGCGAAAGGCTGCAAGATGGCTATGAGCACACTCAAAGCCCTGCTGGCAGCAGAGCTGTTGGCCTCACCAGGGTGGCACCAGCCCTTCCTCTGAGTTTGAGCTGGCAGCGCTCCCAGCACTGCTGGCAGCATGGAGGGCCGTACCTGTGGCAGTCCTCTCTTTGCCTGACAAGAGCACAGTAGCAGTCACTGCGATGTTTTCTGGTTGTGCAGGCTGGTAGAGATGCACAGCTTAGATACACACATTAACAAGAGTGTTAGAGATGATTGTTTTCATCTACTTTATAGCAAACATGTGACTGAGTTTGCTTTTCTGAAACGAATGCTGCTGAGTCAGTACCAGCAGGCCTCACGGTGAGTTCGGCCAAATCATGATGGACACTGAAGGGTTAAAATACTATATTTCTTACTCTTCTTCAGTTTCCTGTACCTTAGACTCAGCAGCTCTCTTTTCCTTCTATTCTCTTCCACCTTTCATCTTGTGACAAAGGTATGCAAAGGACAATTCTGACAGCTGCTGAAACATGTAATCTATAAAAACAGCATATATGTGAAGAGCGTGTCTTCACATGACAGAAAAACAGCAAAATGAAAATATAAAATTTGTGATAAAGGATATTATAGTAAGGATAGCAGTATGTTTTATGTCCTGCACATAGGCACAAACCTCACTACTGGGTCATCGCTCAAATCCAAAATATTTACTAAGTACTTACCATGTTCCAAGGACTGCTTTGGGCTCTCAGGATACGACTAGAAACAAAGCTCTCCTACAACTAAACTGCCCTGACACTGAAATGTGGCTTACGGACCAGCAGCATCGGTATCACTGAGGGCATGTCTGACTCCAGTCTCTCTCTCTGGACCTGCTGAATCAATCTGTAGTTTAACAAAATTCCCCATGTGATTTGTACACATATCAAAGTACACATAGCAAAGTATGGACTTTGCTGAAAACCCAAGTGAGCCGCATCCTCATTTTAGTCCTCTGTTGCACATTTTTATGAACAATCAATAGAAGCCCCCTCATTTCTCCTTGTGTGAGCAAGTAGAGATGGAGAGGGGCCAGAGGCTTGCATTTTAAGAAAGACTCTGCCTACCCCCTTTATTAGGGACAAGAGAGAGCACAGGTTCCTCTAAAGCAAGACACACTCTAAGGCTCTCAAGGGACTAGGAGGGACACCTTCCTTCCATACTTGCCTGAATGAAGGAGAATATCACTGCCCGAGCACCTGGCAGAGGTTACAACAAAGGAAATGCCATTCAAGACTCAGGAGCCAACAGAAGTATGACTTTTTCTGGAGAGAACAGGTTTGCTTCCACAAATGCTGTCCTCCATCAGTGCCTCTCACCCCAGCCACAGCTGAGCTTTAATATGACAAAGGATCTCTGTAACCAGCCTACTCTCCAGAATCACACACCTTTTCGAAAAAGGACAGAATGCTTTTCGAATCTGTAGGTGCGTTCTCAACTTTAGGATTCAAACTAGAGATACCAAAGGGTCTATATACAAGTGGCTGGAGAAAGACAAATACCATACGATTTCACTTATATGTAGAAACTAATGAATAAAATAAGCTAACAAACGTAATAGCAACAGAATCATAGATGTGCAGAATAGACTGGCAGCTGTCAGAGAGGAAGGGGTAGGGGGGCTGGGTAAAAAACGTAAAGGAATTAAGAAAAAACAGACACATACATCAGTATGGTGAGGATCAGAGGGGAAGGAGGGTGGAGGAGGCAGAAGATAGTAAAGGAGGAATAAATGGTGGTGAATTCACTCAAGACTTGAATTTGGGTGGTGAGAGCACAATGCAGTATGCAGATGATGTGTTATAGAGTTGGACACTTAATACCTGTATGGTTTTATTAACCAGTGTCACCCCAATAAATTCAATTTTTTAAAAAAGAGATAAAAAGTATATTCTACTGCTGACTTATGCTAAGGAACTCACAAAAGAACCAAGGAAAATATCACTTCATGTTACTGTCCCAGCTCTGCCATTAGCCAAGTATGTGGCCTTGTAAAAGATACCGAATCTTCTTGGGACTCATTTTTCTCATTTCTAAAATTAAAAAAAAATTGAGTTAGATAAATTTTAAAGACTCCTTAGTTTAAGGTTCTCTGATTTTTGTGTACTTTCTTTACATTGCATTTCAAGCCACCAGAGTTCATAATTTTGGCAGTGAATAACCATCCCCTTTTGCGTGCACAGCTTATTTTCAAGCTACAAAACAGACTAGAGAAGATATTTTCAGAGGTAACTCTTTCAGAACTTTGATTTCTTATCAATACCAACTTGCCAATCTTGTGGACTTGGGTATATCAATATCAGATAAGCATAAGTGCCACATTGATCCAAACACTAAAGAGTTTTTTACCACCTCTGAATTCCTAGGGTACTGCAAATGTTGAAAACCACCTATAACAAAGTATTAACTATTTTAATATGCATTTCCCACTATAAAGTAGCTATAAGCTGCCCATAAGGCAAACTCTCACATAGCAAACAACCTTGTAAAGAATTAATAAATCTTTTCTGGTGCATGGAAATTAGCTAGCATGTGCGTGATACAAAAGCTTCCTACCTAAGTGCCACCAATAAACAACCCTAGAGACAACAGATGGAAGTGGAATAGCAAACCTTAGAACTTAGAAGATGTCTTTACAATGTTTTCACTTACTAATTTAATAGAGGACACCTACTTGTCATGACTGTTAATGCTATCCAATGTGGAAATCAAATTTTAGAAGAACAAGTAACTAATAGGCATCATTTTAGTCACCTGATTTCGAATAAAGGGTGAAGTTCTTACATAAAAATCTATATGGTTTTTTAACTTCAGGCTATCACTATAGAAATAGAAATCACCCTGTAAAGATCTGCATGTTATGAAGCAGTGAAAATGGTTGGATGGCTGCTGCAATAAACTAAAAATTAGGAAATGTGAACATTAATTCTGAATCTGCTGTTGACTCAATGACCTTGAATGATATAATGATGTGTCTAAACTTCCTGGTGCTTGCTCACTCTCTCTCCATCAAAAAAACTAAAGAATTAGTGAAATTTCATCTCTTCTTATTCCATTTGAGACAAACAACTGTGTATATTTAAATAGAAATGTAATTGCATATGTGGTGAGTGGGATAAAATATATTTGGGTTGGTTTGAAATTTATTGTAGCACCCTGTCTTATAATTAAACATGTCTATATTGTATAATAAATTCTTCTTTTTTATTTATATTCTTCTTTTATATTGATATGTGACAGAGAGAGAGAAACATCAATTTGTTGTTGTCCTTACTTATGCATTCATGGTTGCTTCTTCAGTGTGCCCTGGTGAGAGATGAGGCCTACAACCTTGGCCTGTCAGGACAACCCTCTCACCAACTGAACTACCTGACCAGGCCATGAGTTTTTAAATAATGTCTAAAATGCTTTAAGATCTTCAGAAACAGTTTTATAAATGACATAAATATTTTTTGATTGAACAAATAAGCTGAATATCATCTAAGACAGACATGAATGTTTTATATAACAATCCTTAGTTCACTTACTCTTCAAAGGAGTAATTCAATCAGAATTCTTTCAAAAGAACTGGATTAATTAGAGAACATGGAAGGGAAGGATCTTCTCCCAGTTGAGTTATTAACATATTTCATCTAACAAAGGCCACCAAAGTGAAGCTGTTGCTTGTAGCACCCCAACATGAAGCTGTTGCTTAGCATCTCCCCTTAGTGCTCATTCGATCCAGCCCCCAATAGCACTCTTTCACAGACTGCCTCTAACAATCCCAGATGCATATGTACTTTATTTTTAAGGGGCTTAAGAAAATATATTTACCACTTCCATTTTAGTGTTAATGTAAATGGGAAGATAGTTCTACTTTATACTGCCCGTACACACAAGCAACTCCTGGTGCACGATCACTGCATATCACCTTATCCTAGATGATCCATAACATCTTTATTGCTCTAAGTCTTTACATGGTTGAAGACTATTATTGGAATTTATCAGCTTCCTCTTCTCTGCATATTATAGCACAACTACAAGAAGCCTAACCCTACTGAATTTTGTTTTGCTAAGCATGGTTTTCACAGGAGGCCTGCACTGCTGCCTCTTGTCCTCAAGTTCTAAATTCCAAGGTAAGCCTAGGATTACTGTCTGTGTGGTCAGTCATTATCCATCTGGAATTTTATTTTCAAAGCCAGGGGTTAACCTGCAGCCCTCCTCACTAAATAAATCTCATCTAACTTACTTGTATTTTTCTTCATTGATAAGGGATCATTTTAAAGTCAATTTCTATCCTATCAGGCATTGTGTACTTTTCTGGTTTTGCTGTTATCTAAAGGGGTTAGTCACTAAGCTCAGTAAAAGCAGTTGTTTGCTCTTGAACACCATCACTAAAGAGAGAACACTGTTGTGCCATACAATACCAGGTGGAAGCACAAGGAAAGATCAGGTACATAGGGTGTAATTGTTACATGAGATGGGATTTATCCAGAACATTGGGTCTAAGACCCTATTTCTACCACCTGGTCATGGCATAATACTCAGGACCTTAACTTCTTTGTGCATCAAGAGACAGCACCTTGGAAACACAGTGGAACCAAATACTGCAAATCCTTCCTTGAGAGGTATCATTATTTTTTTGTGACACAGTTGCCAGCAGCTCAATTACATATATTCAGAAACATTCCATCCTATCTGTTAAGAACAGTACTGGACCCTATATGCAGTATGAAAGTATAGAGAATAGAGAAATATCCTTATGGAACTTGTAAACCACTCAAGAAGATGACTTATGAGAATAATACAAAAACACTGTAATAGCTACCACTTACACTAACAACATGCCAGGCACTGCACTAAACCCTTTGCATATTTATTCCTTTATTTCAAAGTACTTAAGATATAAGTACTTTATACTTTACATATTGTTTTGTCAAAATAGGCTGTAAATTAGATATTGTTTTCCTAACACTTTAAAAGAAGAAACCGCAGTGCCCGAGGCAATGCAGATAGTCGCACAGGATCTGGCCAACCTCAAAGCCCACCCTTGGCCCTGCACCACCTGATCCTTAGTGACTATCACAGTCAATTAGATGCTAAAGTGTACAGCACAGACACAAGCCAAGATGGAAAAGTTTACATATTGACTAGAGGTCATAGGATAAAGTGTCATAAGAGAGGTGAGACCAGTTTGGCTTTAAAGAATAATTAAATAGGTAACTAGAAAAGGGCTAGATATTCTAAGTATCAAATTATATAAACCTATAAACCTTGTGAAAAGGTCAGGAGGCAAGAATAGCATGACATAATTAGGGAAACAAGAGGAAGATCAGACATGAAGTACAGTATTTTAATTTTACATATCTTCACATCAATGTGTAAACGTGCCTTAGTCTACATAATGTCAACTTAATATCAACTACAACTTACATCAAAGGATTTCAGAAGCCCCTGGAAAGGGATGTGTATTACAATGCTATTATAAGTACTATAGGTAGAAGAAGAAAGGAAAGAAATCAGCACCCAGATTATCAAACTTCATTTTATTTTATTCTGCACAATCAAAGCCCCAAGGAAATTTCTTGATTCATAACTTCTCAAATTAATACATCAATCTAGGCTCTATATAATAGCTGAAGCTTGCTATTACCGTTCCTGTGTAATATCAACCAGGAGGATAAAAACCAAGTAGTCCAAGCAGATAAACTCTAAAATCACATCTCCAGATATTAAAAACTGAAAATGTCTCTAGGTTCTCCAGTTCATCCTGCTTCGTGATCTGCGTACTTCAAGCCGACTCATCCTGGAAAACCTACTCCCGCCCCCGTCTAGCATGGCTTCCCCTCACCTTTTCCACCCAAGGCTGTTTTCATCATTAGTCTTTCTGACAGAAGGAGAATGGAGAGATGCCTGTGCCCCAACCTAAAATATAGCCTAAGGAATAGCTGAAGCGTAAGCACTTGCTCTTTTAAAAAATAAAAAATGAAATGAGGAAAGAGAAGAAATAACTAAACTCACACCTAGGAGAAAAAGCATAGTAATCACCCTCCCCGCAAAAAGAGGTAAAAGAATAGAACAAAATGTGCCAGGGATCTGTCTGACTCAGTGAAAGACGTAATCTCTCATAATTATGTTTGTCATAGAAAGGGACAGAAAGTAAAATCTAATGAATGAGTTCAGGATAATTAGTACAGTCAATTCATTGGATACCCATAACTCATAGTTAAGGTAACATTGATATTTTGTTTTTGTTTAAAGAAAGGGGTGGGAAATGAAACATGTAAGCAGAAAACCTAAATAATACATAAGGCAAGGGGCAATCTGTCAGCCTTAGCATCCAGAAAGCCAAAGGGTTGGTGCACTTACGAATTTTAAAAATGTAGTAACACATCAATTTTAATTACCTATAACCTGATGCCAAAACTTTTGCATGTTTTCTTGTTCAGAGCACCAATGACACCAACAAGTATTTACTGAGCATTTGCCATGGGTCAGATACTTTGCGAGCACTACGGAGAACACAGCATCGAAGGTGACAGATGAGGCCCTGTCCTTATGGAGCTTATGCTCTGTCACAACAAGGAATGATAAATATGGTTGGACCAGAAAGCAAACCATGACTAATTCTCTGGGACAAACAGTCCTGCCTTATAAGGCAGAAGCTTTCTTGCTACATTGCAATTTACAGACAGCTGGATATTTTCCAGTAGGAGAAACTCACTGGGGTGTGTTTAAGAGGTTTGGGGGGCTTTAAAGGAGTAGAATGGGAGATAAAAAGGCAAATCTCACTGAGTCAGGGAAGAGAAAACGTTCTGGTTCTTTGGACCCTGCCCATTCAGGAAACATAACAATTCATCTGTGGCTTTGGTACAAAAGAACTTGGTTAATATTACAAATTTCTAGGAAGTTCTACTACATTCAGAAGTAAAATGGGAAGTAAACAATATTTGTCTTTGCTGTTCTCTGCCATCTGCCTCATTCACTGTGTCTTCTTGTATCCTCTCTTTTTTCTCCCTTTTTCTATTTTGACTTTTTTTTAATTTTCAAAAATAAATGTTTTAACTTACTAGATGCCTGTAGTAAAAGAAAAGTACATTTTAATATCCTTCACATTATCCCTCCTATCTTATCCCTATTAGTTTCTTCCCTCTTTCTCCATCACCCTGTGGTCCCTGGCTTCTTACCGTCCTTCTCTTTCTGACCACTTCCCTCCAATTCCCCTTCTATCATTTGCAGGGAGAAAAAAAATGATCAGTAGCATAAGAAAAGATGGAGTCTAGTAAGACAAAGGATTGACAGTATGTTACATATGTAGGTAAGTCCATTTTATACAGATTTGTCCCTTTGTGTATAAAAAATGCTTTGTGTGAATAAATTCACTAGAACTAAAGTTGCTAGACATAACACAAAATTGTGAAAGTAAAGATTTTTACATTTTTTTAGCTCTCTGAATATATTCTTTCAAAAATCCTTTTTGTGTATATTAGGGGATTTATATGAGACAGAGAGGAGAGGGAGAAGAAGGGAAGAAGAGTGGGAGGGAGGGAGGGATTGAATTAGCCCTGTCTTCTGCCTTTCACCAAGGTACCATTTTCAGATGTTTCTTTAAGCGGTGAGTCTGGCCTGTCCTAAAATTGGTTTCACTCCATTCCAACACGCCTGGAACTCCTCACTTCACTATCCCCCAGCCAGGCTCCCTGCAGGGGTATGGGAATGAGACCATGGAAAAGACCAGGTTTGGAGTCAGACTAATTTACCCTGGAAGCCCAGCTTCATGTCTTATTAGCACAGTGACCTTAGGCAAATTACTTACCTCTTTTAACAGTCTTCTCATCTGTAAAATGGTACTCACAAAACCAACCACTTTATATTGTTATAAGCATTTAATTATCTAATCCATAAAGGTATTGATCATACTATATAGCAGATAGTTGCCATTTAATGAATAATATATGATTTAAATATACATAAGTACACACACACACACACACATATATATACCCATGTGCTTATAATTTTCTCACATACACAGGCAATTTACCTACCTGTCCTCAATGCCATTCTCCCAGAGTTCTGCCCTTGAAGCATTTCTATTTTTCCAAAGTCACAATTAGCTAATGTAAGAATCTAATTACTGAGAATGTGTTAATGAGAAAGGATAAGAGAAGAGAACAGTGACTACTGCCTGCCAACTCAAATACTCCTCAGTGGTAAAATATGTCTCTTGGAAACAAAACTGTACTAAAAGTTGCATTGGCCAGAGCAGTGACTCATGCTGTGAATTTTAAGCAGCATCACCTGGAAGCTTACCTTAGTGGCTCTCAGTAACTCAACTGCTTCCTTTATGTGTGCTGATACCTGGGCCCTCGATAATTTTTTTTAAAAGGTTAAAAAAAACTTAAATGGATTTTGTGTCCTTTTTAATATAAATTAAAGTATGTGCAGATATTGCATTTGCCCAGAACATTCTACAAAATACATATAGTTCCTAGGAAAATAGGACCTTGGGGAGAGATTAAATGCCCATGTAATGTCTTTGATAAAACAAAACCTAAAACACAATTCTCTTTACAAGTCAGTATTTCTAGACCATATTAAGTTGACTCCATGAGATGTAACTACACATAGGAAGTCCTGCTTTGAAAACCCCCATCCAAAAGATCAAAAAAATCTGTGAAACTGGCAACAGCAAGAGAGTCAGTCACACCTTTACCACACTAACAGGAAAGACTCTTAAGTAATGGACTTGGTGCCTGGCCATCCGAGTCAGCTACTTAGTCATTTTTCTAGACGCTATCCATCATTGAGCACATTCCCAAATTTCATGTAACCTAATTTAAACATCTAACTGGCATTTCTGATGGGAATAAACATTCCATCAAAGTAAAAGTTTGACAACCCTGACACCTAGTGGCTATAAAGAAACAGGAGAAGCTCCTGCTTGGAACAAGTAGCTAGCTAGCTACTATGGCAGTAGAGAATTTAATGATTACTAATATTATAAAATACTAACTCTAAAAGCAACCTTGATCTATTTTGTCTTTGAATTTATCTTGATATCTATACAAAGAGGCAAAAATACTTGCATTTGTTGGGTATATTTTCCTGTAATCTTGTACATTTAGCAAATTTTTACTAATCTTCAGAGATCAAATAAGAAAACTAAAGGTTGATTCATATTTTGACATATTTATGAGCCTTTTCCTTAATATTATATTTATAACCACATCTTTTACCTGATCTTCAGGTGATTTTTCTTATGTAACCCCCCATCTGGTCACAGAGTCCCCCTTTAAGCTACTAAAGTATCCTTAGTCAAAGGGTAGTTGTACCTTTACAAACCAGTGGTTTTATTTAAGAGAGGTAAAAAGGATACATGTAGAAACCCCTACAGTGCATATCTGGAAGTAAGGACCACAGGGAATGCTGCAGGAAGTCACACGAACAGACAGGTCCACACAACACAGCACAGCCTATTTCTGCCCTAAATATTAGAAGGTACACGTCCCCAGGCCCACCTACACCTGACAGGCAGGACAGCACAAAGCCTGAGGTGCTCATTCTCCTCCGCCGAGGAAAGGTCCGACTCCTACCTGCTGACGTTTGAAGGCTAAATAATCCAAATTTTCCAGCTCCTTTCCAAGCTTCTGGTAGGTTTTCTGGAGGTCAGATGTGTTGGAAACATTTTTAAGAGACTCAAGTGTCCTTTGAAACTGAAATCAAAAGCAAAAGCCAATCAGTAGGATAGCACCATATTTTTCCTCAAATTCCTAACCAGCTAATACTGAGAAATAGTTGACATTGAGGCTCGGTTTCTCCCATTCATAAAACAGAGATAATAAATGCTAGCTAGTTGCTTCTCAGTACAGTAATTATAAAGATACTATGAAGAATCAGAAACTGTACAAGCAACATATTGCATAAATGAAAGCCCATTTAGTCCTCATTTCAACAAAAGAGCATACTGGATTTTAAGAAAATAAAACTCTTCATGTCTTAGCATACACTGCTACTTTTAAAGAAAAAAAGTGCAATGAATGTATAATTTCAAATCATAATAAGGAAGTATTGAAAGAACTCTCACATTCCAACCATGGAAACAAATTTACGTAAAAGTAGCTGCTTGCCCCTGTAGAAACGTCTACATAGAATAGGCACCCACAGAACTTCAGCCAGGAACAGCTCTCAGACCTCATACTTTGAGAGGTGAAAACGGTAAGAAAACTAACATTTTGATGACTGAAGTATATGTAGCATGTTCAGCAAACATTTATTCATTTCTGTTTTATAACACCAGTGAGTTATGAAATCAGTTCTGCTGAGTAAGAATGTTTCTGTTCATTTTTAAGTCAGATACTAGATAAATACAAAGGAAACAAATTGCAATGGATCACAGAATATTTTCTACTACTAAGTAATTAAGCAAAGGGAACTCACAAAAATTAAATTCTTGGTTTATTTTAATAAATTAGAACATACTTTGGAGGATGACTGAAAATGTCAAGAAATGTCATTTGCAAGACATTTGCATTTTCTCTTTATGTTATTTATTTCCCATGTGCTCACTGTGTGCCATTGGATAGATTTCTACATTCAATAGAGACTTCATCTTAAACACACCAGAACTCCACTGTGACTATGATGCTGTGAGACAGGCTAATAGAATTTTACAGAATATAATTAAGTTTCTGGGGAAATGATTCGACCCTTACTATTTCAAACTCTATGGAATAAGTCATATTATAATGGCATTCTACTGCATTAAATCCTCAATTTCATGAAAGCAACATGCTTATCTCAATCCAAGGTGGCAGAAGAAAAAGAAAGGGGAAATAACAGTCAGCTTCCACAGCAGGACAGTAAATTACATTCAATAATGTAATCTTTTAGAACCTACTATGTACAAGGCACTATGAATACAAACACATTTCTTGTGCTAAACGAACTTATAGACTACAGGTGAGGACAAACATGAAACTCACAAATGGGAAAGACTCTGACATTTGAGTGCCTGCTCGGTGCCAGGTACTTTGTGCTTTCCAAAGTAATCCTCACCGGAACCCCAGGAGCTCCTACTTCTCTATCCATCTGCCAAGTAAACTGGGACTCAATTTCAACTGGCTCTTAACTAGTGTTGTGTACTTTCTGCTCTGTCATTAGCTCTAACACAAGGCAGAGTGAAGAGAATGCAAAACAAGAATAAAAGCAACACGTGATGAAACAGCCAAAACTCAGTGATGTTGAGAGACTCGGGCCACATAAAAGACATGAGGGAAATTGATTAGGGCCTCAATTCACAGGAAGAATTTTCAGAGCCTTAAGTAAAAACCAATCCCACCCATCATTTAAACACGGCCTAAGTCTGTTCATCCTCCCCTTCTGTAGCAGAGTAAACACATTTCTTTTAACATAATTTTAATAACCACCATACTAACTGTTTATTATGTGATCATTTCCAGGCCTTGCCATTCTTGGGTCCATTCTCACTATGTTCAAATCAAAATAACACCAGATCTAAAATTTTAAACAATTTATGTAATGTCATCTATAAGTAATATAAACTATTTTACCAATCAATCTGTCCCCTAAGAAAGATTACCTCTACTTCTTAAATATTTCTTCCTCACATTTATGTCTGTGAACTTTTATACAACTCCAAATAGAAACTTTATAGTTAACACAAGTTAAGAAACATAAAAAACAGTATTTCCAGATAATCTGTCCATGGCCAAAGAAAAAAGAGAAAATCCAGTAAGGATTCATCACCACAGAATGTTTTCATTAAAAGTCAAAGTTTGCATAACATGGAGCTGTTAGCTTGAACTTCCATTATCAGGACTTATATCCTCCATTCATTGATACAAAATAGCTTAGAATACTCAAACTAAGATGATTCACTCATTTAAGTAGGTTTTTTTATTTACAAAAACAAATGATTGTCAAGGAGAGGTCACACAAAATCCATAGTGTAACTCTGTGTTAGATCCCTATTAAAAGCCCCATCAACATATGCCCACATATACACTTAAGGATGCTAAAGAATGAAAGCAGTAATTTTACCTTGCAGATAAGACTGAACTACAAAAGATAAAAATAAGACAATGATTATGGTGAGGTTTAGATTTTATGTAAATATATTTGATATTGACTTAATTTGAAGATTTTCATTCCCATAGGCCACTGTGCTTGATCAGTGAGAGAGGCCTCTGGAGACTTTCTACATCAGTTCAGTCCATTGTAATTTCATTATATTGACTATGTCTCAGAATAGCTTATCTCTCAGTTTAAGTCAGGAAACACAATTATTCAAAGAGATTTTAATGTTCCTGGATTCTGCCTGTTCAAAGTTTTGAGCAGTAATTTAAAATAATTCAAGAACCCCAAATAATTTGTTGAACATTGAATCTATCTGGTGTTAATAGTTTTTAAACATTTTAAATTTTTTTAATTACAGTTTACACTCAATATTTTGTATTAGTCTCAGGTGTACAGCATAGTGGGTAGACAATCATATACTTTACTAAGTGTTCCCCCAATATTTCCAGCACCCACCTGGCACCATACATGGTTATTATGATATTATTGATTAGATTACTTTCCTATGCTGCACTTTATTTTTTATTTAATCTATATTGTATTTTTCCATTACCATTTAGTCCCCTTGTACCCTCCTGCTCCCAGCAATCACCACACTGTTGTCAATTTCTATGAGTTGTTTTTCCTTTTTGCTCAATTCCTCCACCTCCTAACCACCCCCTGCCAAAAGCTGTCATCCTGCTCTCCATCCATGAGTCTGTCTCTACTTTGCTTGTTAGTTCAGTTTGTTCACTAGATTCCACATGAAAGTGAAATCATGTGCTATTTGTCTTTCTCTGACTGGCTTATTTTATTAGCATAATGTTCTCTAGGTCTATCCATACTGTTGCAAATGGTAAAATTTTCTTCTTTTTTACAGCTGAGTAGTATTCCATTGTGTAAATGTCCCATAGTTGTTTTATCCATTCATCTATTGATGGAAACTTGGGCTGCTTCCATATCTGGGCAATTGTAAATAATGCTGCAATGAACATAGGGGTGCATATGTTTTCTTGAATTTGTGTTTGGGTTACTTTGGATATATTCCCAGACATGGGATCACTGGGTCAAAAGGCAGATCCATTTTTAATTTTTTGAGGTATCTCTATACTCCTTTCCACAGTGCTTGCACCAGTCTACATTGCCACCAACAGTGCAAAAGGGTCACTTCCCCTTTCTCCACATTCTTGACAGCACTGGTTTATTGATTTATTGATTATAGCCATTCTGACAGGTATGAGACGATATCTCATTGTAGTTTTTATTTGCAATTCTCTGATGGTTATTGATGTTGAGCATCTTTTCATAAGTTTATTGGCCCATTTGTATGTCCTATTTGGAGAAGTGCCTATCCAGGTCCTTCACCCATTTTTAATTAGGTTGTTGGAGGGGGGGAGGGGAATGTTGAGTTTTGTAAGCTCTTTTTAAATTCTGGATATTAACATCTTATCAGATATATTGGTGAATGTGTTCTCCCATTCTGTGGGTTATCTTTGTATTTTGTTGATGATTTCCTTTGCTGTGCAAAAACTTTTTAGTTTGATATAGTCCCATCTGTTTATTTTTTGTTTGCTTGTTTCTGTTGCCTGGGGAGATATATCCAATAAAATATTGCTATGAGCAACATCCAAGATTTTGCTGCCTGTTTTCTTCTAGGATTTTGTAGCTTTGGGTCTAATATTTAAGTCTTTGATCCATTTTGAATTTATCTTGTGTGTCACATAAGAAAATAGTCATTTCATTTTTTCTATGCATATCTGTCCAATTTTCCCAATACTATTTATTGAATAAACTGTCTTCAGCCCATTGTATGTGCTTGGATCCTCTGTAGAATATTAACTGACTATAAAGATATGGACTTATTTCTGGCTCTCTCTCCTGTTCCATTGATCTATGTGTCTGTTTTTATGCCAGTACCACAATGTTTTGATTACTATTGCCTTATAGTATAGTTTGATATTAGGTAGCGTGATTCCTCAAACTATGTTCTTTCTCGGGATCACCATTGCTCTGCAGGACCATTTGTGGTTCCATATAAATTTTTGAAGTATTTGGTCTAGTTCTGTGAAATATGTCATTGGAATCTTGATACAAATTGCATTGAATCTACAGATTGCTTTGGGTAGTATGGACATTTTAATAATGTTAATTCTTTCTATCCATGAACACAGTAGGTGCTTCCACTTATTTGTGTCTTTTTCAATTTCTTTCTTCAGTTTCTTATAATTTTATAACTATTGGTCTTTTAAATCCTTGGTTACATTTACTCCTAGCTATTTTATTCTTTTTGTAGCAATTATGAATAGGATTGTTTTCTTAATTTTCTTTTCTGTTAGCTCATTCCTGGCATAGAAAAATGCAACTGATTTCTGGATATTAATTTTGCATCCTGCTATTTTGCTGTATTAATTTATCAGTTCTAATAGTTTCTGGGTGGAATCCTTGGTGTTTTTCTATGTACTATATCATGTCATCTGCATAAAGACAGTTTTACTTCTTCATTTCCAACTTGGATGCCTTTTATTTCTTATTCTTGTCTGATTGCTGTGTCTAGGACTTCCAATAGTATAACAATAACATATAATAATAACTTCCAGTAATATAATAATAACAAGAGAGCTGAAAGTGAACATCCCTGTTTTGTTCCTGATCTTAAGGGAAATGCTTGCAGTTTTTGTCCATTGAGTATGATGCTGGCAGTAGGTTTGTCATATACTGCCTTTATTATGTTTAGGTATGTTCCCTCTAATCCCACTTTGTGGAGAGGTTTTATCATAAATGTGTGCTGGATTTTATCCAATGCTTTTTCTACATCTATTGATATGATAGTGTGGTTTTTATCCTTCATTTTGTTTATGTGATGAACCACATTTATTGATTTGCGGACATTGTGCCAAACTTGCATCCCAGAATAAATCCCATTTGATCATGGTGTATGATCTTTCTGGTGCACTGCTGTATTTGGTTTGCTAATACTTTGTTGAATGTTAGTGTCCATGTTCCTCAAGGTTATTGGCCTACAATTTTCTTTCCTTTCTTTGTAATATATCTGATTTTGGAATTAGGATAATACTGACCTTATAAAATGAGTTTGGGAGCCTTTCCATCTCTTGAATTTTATGAAACATTTTGAGTAGGAGGTGTTAGTTCTACTTGGAATGTTTGGTAAAATTCACCTGTGAAGCCATTTGGTCCAAGGCTTTGTTTGTTTGGGAGCTTTTTTGATTACTGCTTCAATTTTGCTAAGTGTAATCTGTCTATTCAGAGTCTCTGATCCCTCCTGATTTAGTTTTGGAAACAATAATCTTTAAGGGTGCAGTGATCTTCAAGGGTCCTGGGAGGAGATTAGTGTAGCTTCCACTTACTCCTCCACCATCTTGGATCTCCTAATCCTGTGTTAATATTTTTAACTAACTACAGACCAAACTGAAACCTGAAAAAAGCCCAGAAAATAAATCTGAACCCCAAAAACCAAATTATGTTCTAAAACTGTCAAAACTGAATATTAAAATGGTCTATTCTCTGAGAAACAAATGCAACATCTGTTCTATTTGACTGCCTTAACAAATATCACAGGGTAGGCAAGAATGAGAAGATGTGTAAACAATATCCCTAGCCCAAAATTTGCCATAAAACCAGGTTTCGTAAACACCCCTACAGTATTTTCTCATCAGTTTCCTTTCTGCTCGAGTTCCAATTCAAGATGTCAGTGCAGGAAGATCCTGAATTCACCTCCTCCCACAGACACACTGAATCTACAGCTATATATGAAACAACTTCCTATGTAAAAGTAATCTGATGGGGAAACTGTTTTACCTCAGGTAAATGAGAGGGAAACCACACTGAAGCAGGTAGAAAAAGTGGAGACATAATTTTGCTCCATATACCCCACCCCCAATGGAGCAACCCACGATTAGGAAGAAATTCAAAAAACAAAGCATCTCCCTGGGGTGTGAGGAGTTCATATACCACATCAGGTACCCCAACTTTTAAGATGGGCAACTGAGACATAAGCCTCCAAAACACTTGGCTTTGAAGACCAATGGGGCTCATATCCACCAGACTCATGGGGTTGTACCAATACTTACACCAGACAAAATAGACTTTAAAAACAGCTAGGACAACATAGTTCTAACCAGAAAGCTCATAGCAGTAAATGATTTTCAAGAAAGAAAATTTTTCAAAAAAATTAACACTATTTATCAAGGAACTAGAAAAAGAAGAATAAAAAAAGCACAAATTTAATAGAGAGAAGGAAATAAAAATACCATGGAATAAATAAATGAAATAGAAATTAAATTAAAATGACAATGGAAACAATCAATGACTAAGAGCTGGTTCCTTGAAAAGACAAACAAAATTGAAAGATCTCAGCTAAACTCATCAAAAAGGAGACAAAATTTTCAAATAAAATCGGAAATGAAGTAAGAACCATTGTAAGTGATACCACAGAAATACCAACTATCATAAGAGACTAATATAAACAGTTATATACCAGCAAATAGAAAAACCTACAAGAAATAGATAAAGTCTGAAATATACAACCTTCCTAGACTAAATCATGAAAAACAGAAAATCTGAACAGACCAATTTCAAGTAAGGATATTGAATCAGTCATTTTAAATCTCCCCAAAATCAAAAGTCATGGAGATAATAGCTTCACTGGTAAATTCCACCAAACATTCAAAGGAGATTTAATCTTCTCAAATGCTTCCAAAAAATGGAAAAGAGAACATCTCCAAACTCATTTTATGAGGACAGCATTATCTGGATACCAAAATCAGAAAAGGACAACATAAGAAAGGAATATTATGGGCCAATATCCCCAATAAATATAGATGTATAAATTCTCAACAAAATATTAACAAACCAAATTCAAGGATGCATTGAAAGCATCATACACCATAATCACATAGAATTTATTCCAAGAATGCAAGTATGGCTCAACATCTGTAAAGCAATATGATACACCACATTAACAAAATTAAGGATACAAATCATATGATCATCTCGATAGACAAAGAAAACGCGTTTGAAAAAATTCAACATCCATTCGTGATACACATTCTCAACAAAGTGGGCATAGAGGAAACATACCTAAATGTAATAATAGCTATATATGTTAAGGCCATAACTAACATCATACCCAAAAGTGAAAAGATGAAAGCTTTTCCTCTAAAATCAGGAGAAGACAAGGATGCCCACTTTTGCCACTTTCCTTTAACTAGCATTATTAAGTCATAACCAGAGCAATTATGTAAGAAAAAGAAATAAAAGGAATCCAAACTAGAAAGAAATGAGTTAAACTGCCACTATTTGCACATGATGAAATTTCATATATAGAAAATCTTAAAACTCAAAAAAAAACTTTTAAAATAAATAAATCCAGTAACTTCATGGAATATACAATAAATATACAGGAACTTAATGTGCTTTTATATACTACTAATGAACTATCAGAAAGAAAATTATGAAAACAATCCACTTACAATTGCACCAAAAAGGATAAAATGCCTACAAATAATGTTAACCAAGGAGGTAAGAAATGCACACTGAAAACTATAAAACACTGATGGAAGAAACTGAAGACAAAAATAAATGGAAAATGTTCCATACTCATAAATCAAAATAATTAATACTGTTGAAATGTCTACACTACCCAAAATATTCTAAAGAACAAAAAATATAAGTGATTTGTTCACTTCCAACAAACAAAGGAATTGAAGTGATTCAATGGAATCACTATCAAAATAACACAACATCTTACAGAAATACAACAAACAATCCTAAAATTAGGATTGCCAAAGAAAGAACCCAAATAGCCAAAGAAAGAACAATGCTGGAGGTGTCAAACTCCTTGATCTCCAACTGTATTACAAAGATATAGTAATCAAAATAGTATAATATTGGCATAAATGCAGACATATAGATTAATGAAACATAACAAAGAGCCCCAAAATAAACCACACATATGTGGTCAATTAATTTATGACACAGAGGCCAATGATATACAATGGGGAAAGGACAATATTTTCAATAACTGGTGCTGGGGAAACTGGACAGCCACATGCAAAAGAATAAAACTAGACAGCAACATGCAAAAAAATGAAACTAGAACACCAACTTACACCTTACACAAAAATAAACTCAAGATGGATAAAAGACTTAAACATAAATCGTGACACCATTAAAGTACTAGAGGAGAACATAGGCAGGAAAATCTCAGATATATTACGCAAAAACTTTTTTACTGACATGTCCCCTAGAGCAAGAGAAATAAAGGAA
>PVIA01015090.1:0-24114 GCA_004024845.1 Tonatia bakeri
TTTTGATGAGGTCCCATTTGTTTATTCTTTCCTTTATGTCTCTTGCTCTAGGGGACATGTCAGTAAAAAGGTTTTTGTGTGATGTATCTGAGATTTTCCTACCTATGTTCTCCTCTAGTACTTTAATGGTGTCACGGTTTCTATTTAAGTCTTTTATCCATCTTGAATTTATTTTTGTATAAGGTGTAAGTTGGTGTTCTAGTTTCATTTTTTTGCACGTAGCTGTCCAGTTCTCCCAGCACCATTTGTTGAAGAGGTATTTTTACTCCATTTTATGTTGCTGCCTCCTTTGTCAAATATCAATTGACTGTAGAGACTTGGGTTTATTTCTTGGGTTTAAATGCACACTGATATGATGGCTGTCACAATACAACTTAACAAAATTGTTTCAAATGAAGTTCAAGATAGCTAAGTACTACTACTAGAGCCATCTTACAGAGAAAAACCAAACAGAACTCTTAGCCAACTCAATACTATTTCTTATAATTCTTTGTGTTTCTGTGGTGTCCGTTGATGCTCTCTCTTGTTACTTATTTTATTTGGCTTCCTTTTTATTCCTTAATGAGTGTGGTTAAATGTTTATCCATGTTGATTATCTTTTCAAAGAAGTGACTCTTGGTTTCAGTGAACTTGTGTGTTTTTGTTTTAACTATTTTGTTTGCATCCACTCTGTTCTTTATTATTTCCTTTCTATACTCACCTAAGACTGTTTAGTCTTCCTTTTCTAATTCCTTTAGGTAAAACATTAGACTATTTATCTGAGACTTCTTTTTACTTGTTTCTCATAGCAATTTTTAAGGCTGTGTATGTATTATGAACATTTTCCTTGTTGGTTGTTACCCAAAGGATGGAAAGGGCCTCCTCTTGGAGCATCTAATAGTCTGGATATACAGTTATTCTTGTGTAAATGAATGAATCATGAAGAAAGACTTGTGGTGACTGTATACATTGATTCTGTAAAAGTACATGTGACTTAATGTACTGAACAACTTAATTGGCTGTGTGTGTTTACAGGTCACAAGTGTGTCTGAATGGGTGAGAGTTTTTATGTGGTGACTGTGTGAGCGAATGTGAATGTACACCTAAAATTGTGTGATAGTGATTGTGTATGTGCATAAGTATGTTATTGTGACAGTGTGTTTGACTGTGTTTGTGTCCTTGCATGTGTGCAAGTGTAGAAATGAGTTCCTGTGAGTGTGCTGTCTGAATGGCTTTCCATTATCCCTGGACTTGAAACTTGAAGGTATTTGCGTAGGGAAATAGATTTTATTCATATTTGTTTGTAGGACAAACCAAAAAATCACTTTTGACTTCCAATTTATGTTTCTTAAAAAGGAAAGCAACAAGGGCTCATAACTGACGATTCAGCATAAAATAAATGTAGAGGACTGTTGTAACCTTTGGATACTCTAGAATTTAATAAGGAATATTGGCTTGTCTGGTAGTCACAAGAATGGCAGCATATGCCTATCAAACCATCCCATTCTGGCACTTTATTTGTGAGGGATTCTTGTAGAACTTTTTCTCTTCTCAATCTATAGTTCTGTTCTGTATCTATGTCCTATCACTAATAGAAGGCAATTATGGTCAATTGTATTTTCCCTCAGATTGCATATGAGGTAACATTGACTTGAGCCAATGAGTGCAATGATATATAATATACATTATGACACCATGTTTTATACCTGTTACTTGTCTCTCTTTCTAAATCTAACTTATTTTTGACTTACTCTATTTTCTTTGCTCCATATGTCATTGATGCCGCAGCTCATTTGACTGAAGATTAGGAAAGAACTTACTTTGGGTACAACTTCCCAATGAAGCAAACGTCTCATGAGATGTGCAGATTCACTCTGGTCCCTCAGAGGTCAGAAGTCAGCACTCCCTATTGTTTGTTCCCCTTGGGAGATCCTGTCTGCTCCAGGGATCATGGAAAGAAAGGGCCTCTTACAAACACTCCAGTAGTCTCATAAGGGATTCTGGCTGGAAACCTGGAATTGTTTTTGGCAGTTTCAACTGGGAAGAAAGTTTTGAGAAATATTCTCAGTTCCCAAGCCTGTTAGTGCCAGTGCTGCTACCAGTGAAGTGATAATTGCCATTCACAGGGGAGGTGAAGTCACCAAATCACAACCCATATCTCAGGGTCTGGCTGCCTCCCTGCTAAATGTACTGACAGTGCTGACTTCACAATGAGCCAGCATCCAGGCAGCAGGAAGACATCAGTGGGTTTTCTCTTTATCAGTCTGAGAGGTAGAGACTGTAAGGGAAGGAGTTGTATCAGGAGTCCGGGTAAGTGAACATACTGGACAAAGGGACCTTTTTTGAGTGAACCCGGTCCAGCACCAAAGCTAGAGGGTAGGGGGAGGAATTCCTGAGGCTTGGGCTAAGCTGCTAAAGAGACATGGGTCCTAGAGCTCCTCTAATCTCTGATGACTCCAGATGTGGTATAGTGTGGTCCTCACTCACAATCATGGTTTTTTATGAATCTGATTCTTAATGTACTGAAGGACCAGAGTTTTGGAGTCAATTTCTGTTCAGCTGACTTTATAGGAATCATAGACCCAATTTTTAGGTTTCTAGAGGTGCATCAATAATATCTGCCTGCTTTTACATCTACAGGAATCATCGGACCTGATGCAGAAAATGTGTCTGACAGCAGTTACTGAAGTAGAAATGTATTCTATGACTCTGGATATATTAGTTGCTAAACATACTTAATATTTACGTATATTTTCACTATGGTGACTCTTTTCCCACTTAAAGAAACAACATTTAAAAAATATAACTTAAAACTTTTAGACAGTATTTTTAGAGTCAAATATATAATTTGATATTTCTGTTGCTCTTACGTTTTATAATACCAATCTAACACATGTATTTCATTACACAATGTATAAGTTATTTGCCTTAACTTTGCATTTTCCATGTTTTCTGGTATGTTCTTATTTTTATACAAATCTTGCCTTACTGCTAAGAATCTCATTTATTTCAGTTACTAAAAATTAGTTATGTATATGATCTGAAATTAGTAATGATTTTATTTCTGCAATACACTGTTTATCAGATATCAGTGTTTCTTGTTGCATAGTTCCTGTAACTCATGTAATTTTATTTTCCCTATAATAAAGCACGAGTCTTTCTGTTGTCCTCCTAATATTGCACCTTGCTTGTGTTCATTACACCCAACCTGTCAGGGGCAGGTCCCTGCAGTTTTTCTGCAATCAGTGCACCTATGTTCTATGAAGATCTCTAGAGCTTTATTCAAAGTTTACATTTGCCTGTGGATTAAGTATTCATAATGAAATTAGTGGACACTTGATGTTACTAAAAATTTTAAATAAAATACCACCAATGGAAATCAAAATAAGAGGGTTCAAAAATAATTTGTTTTTTTTTTTTTAAAAACACAGGTAACTAGTATGTTATTATATTAAAAATTAAATGCACTGTCTTGTGACTTTTTTAAAAAATGTGAATTGCACAAAATTGGTATCTGTGGGAGGCAGATGTGTTTCTTCTTTGTGAAGAGGATCTGAGCATGTTGGTCAGAAGGCTGGTCTGCAGGTGCACACTCCTGTCTCTAGAGGAGTTAGCAGCACAGCCAGGATCAAATCCTCACTCTGCCCCTAACTAGAATGTGAACTCAGACAAAACCTTTAACCTCTCTGCAGATAGGGTCATCACCTTTATAAGAAATGCAGTAGTGTCTGCCTCTTGAACTTGTGAGGGATAACAAAGTTAATTTATGTGTGTCCTTTGTAGCAGTGAGTAATCTTTTTTGTGTTCTTAAATGGTTACACATCCAACTATTTGATGCCTCTAAGAGAAAAAGTTTAACAGTATTTCATTTGGAACTGTTGATAGTGGAGAATGTTGGAGATCCCCTGACATGATACCTGTGGCTTATACCTCCTATTCCCATGCAGGGTCCTCTTGTTCAGAAGACAAAGAGCAATCATTGAGAACACACAGCATGGCCACCAAGGATTTTGTAGTAGGAATGACCTTTTTACTACAGACTATAATCGGAGTCCTGGGGAATTTCTCTCTGCTTTATTATCATCTCTTCCTCCATTTCACTGGGTGCAGGCTGAGGCCTACAGATTTGATTGTCATAAACCTAATTGTGGCAAACTTCTTGGTTCTCTTTTCTACTGGAATCCACTACACAATGTTATCTTTTGGGCAGTATCACCATCTCCGTGATTTTGGATGCAAATTTTTCCCCTATTTACGTGGAGTGGGAAGGGGTGTGTCCATTGGCACCACCTGCTTCCTGAGCATCTTCCAGGCCATCACCATCAGCCCCATGAACTCCAAGTGGGCAGATCTTAAAGTAAAAGCTCCCAAGTACATTGTTTTTTCAATTTTCCTGTACTGGGTTCTGCAAATGCTGGTAAATGTTATTGCTCCTGTACTTATGTCTAGCAATTTGAGCAACAAAAACATCACAGACAGAATGTGGTTGGGATCCTGTTCCCATCTTCATCCTGATAAAACCAAAGACTCATTATTTGCAGTGTTGTTAACATCCCCTGATGTTGTATGTTTCATGCTTATGCTCTGGGCCAGCAGCTCCATGGTCTTCATCCTGCACAGACATAGGCAGAGGGTCCGACATGTTCACAGGACCCCTGTCTCCTCCCGATCCTCCCCTGAGTCCAGAGCTACCAAAACCGTCCTTCTCCTGGTGAGCACCTTTGTCTTTTTTAACACACTTTCCTCCATCATTCTTATTGTTATATCTATTTTGAACAATCCCAGCTTGTTTCTCCCTGACATCTATGTATTAGTCACTCTGTGTTTCCCAACTGCCAGTCCCTTCCTGCTCATGATCCGTGGCTCCAGTGTCTCCAGACTCAGCTTTGCCTGGATAAGGAATGTAAAATGTCCTAATCTTATGGGAAATTTATAAATTATATGTATTTTAATAATATGACACTTAAATTGTAAATTAATTAAATTGTATGTATGTTAAATCTATCACACTAAATCATCCAGAAAAGAATTAGCATAGAATTGTAAGAAAATTTGTGTGAGTGGGCATCAGCAGGTGGCAGGTCACCCCTGAACCTGAAGCCATTGGTGCTGGAGGGAAATTCAGTCCATGAGGAAGCTTGTGGGAGTCAGTTATGCTCTTGTGCATGACACCCCTGGAGAGGCAGTCATTTATTAGAAATATGATGTTATAAATGGATGATATTGGAAATAAATTCTGGTAGAAATGACCAGATTGAGCTGGGGGGGGGGGAAGGAATGCATGAGATTACTTTTTAGCTTATGGTTTAATCATATCAGTTGATTGTGACTTTTTAAAAAATGCGAATTGCACAGAATTGGTATCTGTGGGAGGCAGATGTGTTTCTTCTTTGGGAAGACGATCTGGGCATGTTGGTCAAAAGGTTGGTCTGCAGGTGCACACTCCTGACTCTAAAGCGATGACATTAGTTTGTGGTGGGGACTTCCATGAAATCTGGAGCAGTGCAATGAGAGGCATTTAAAAGAAAATCAGAAATCTATACTATTCATGTGGGATTTAGGGCTCCTTGATTTTTAGAAAGCAAAATGGATATATCCTCAATTTCCTGAGAGGTTTTTATATAGCTTTTTCTGGATTTACAATTGGAACTTGATGCAAAGTATTGACAATTCAATAATTTGAGAAAGAAAGAAATTATTTTGACCTAGTGGACCAATTATAGTTGTCATTCATCAATCAATATACTGGAAGATTGCGCATTATAGAAATTTAAAATAATACCAGTAAAAATCTTAGTGTGTGCATTATCCTATGTGTATATTGTAATGCTAGTTATTTAAGTGTTTAAAATCCATAGAAATATGTATTATATGTTCATTATCAGGCCCTATCTCTTGAAAAAATGACTGAATATAGTAAAAATCTATTGGTTTATTTAAAAATTTATTTATGTATTATGTATTTATTTTAGAAGAAGGGAGAGAGGGTGAGAGAAAGAGACAGAGAAATGCTGATTTGTTGTTCCACTTGTTTATGCATTATCAGTTGCTTCTTGTATATGCCCTGACTGGGAATTGAACCAGTGACCTTCTGCCTTGTGGAACAATGCCCAACCAACTGAGCCACACTGGTCACAGCTGTACCAAAATATTTTAGCTTACATTTAAAAAATGTACACATTCTTGTTTTATTTAATATTCTTCAGCTTCACCCTTCTAATATAATATAAAGACATAACACTTATCTGTTCACCATATCTCATATATCAGATTGGTGATACATATTTAAAAAATTTAAAGGTACATGCTCAGGTCATACATTCAGAGCCAAATGAAAGTTAACAGAGTGATACATTCTTGTACTTAGTACTTGAATCAGGAAATAGAATGTTATCAGACCATCAGAAGACTCCTGTGCTCTCTTCCTGTCACTACTGCTCAGGGTAAGCACAGCTTCAACATCTCACAGCATAGCTCCCTGGGGTCCTTTTTGCCCTTTATATAAAGGTAATCATAGAGCAATAACTTTTTAGTGTTCCATGGTTTTCATTCCTTACATTATTTGCTGTATTTATTGCTGCATGTTGGAATTAATTTTTCTATTGTTCTGTAGAGTTCTTTTGTGTGAATATAAAATACTTAATCATTCTCTGTTCATTGGCATATGGGAAGTTTTTAGATTGGGACTGTTAGGATGAGTCCTAGTACATAAACATAGAACAATTTTCGATGACACATATATACAATTCTGTTGGTGATGCATGTGACAGTGGAATAATCAGGCTTCATGTCTTGGAAATAGTGCCAAAGAAATTTTGAAAATGTTTGGAGCAGTTGCCACTTCTACCAGCAGTGTAAGAAATTCTTTGTTTACCAACATTATTGTACCACTTTTAATATTTTTTCATTTTTATGTTGGACTTCTGGTTCATATGCAGTGGAAACAAGTAATAAGTTATGTACCTGCATTTCCTGATTATCATGAAATTTAAACATACTTTCCTATATTACACAAAGGACAGCCACATTTTGAATATGTGTTAGTTTGCCTATTTTCAATTGTGTTGTTTTTTTCTATCAAATTGTAACAGTTCTATACATCTGCTGGACATGTTTTTTTTTGGGGGGGGCTCTCTCTTCAATGCTTTCTGTGTTTGTATGGGTATGTGTTGTGATAAGGAGGATGTCTTAATTTTAACATAACTTGATATATTCTTCCTAGGAATGTTTTTTTATTTTGTTTATGATTTTTTTATATTGTAAAACCACAGATATGTACTCCATAGTGACATTTTAAAAACATAGCATAGTTTTAAAATTCAGAATGATAACTAATCAGAAGTGATTTATTGTATATATGAATGGAGAATGTTATGTTTTTTTTTAAATGATCTAACAAATTTACATTCACTAAAAAACTGGGATATAGTCTTTTCTTTTGTGCTCCCTCTCATTGCTCACTCACATTAACATCACCTCCTCCTTGTATCTGTGTTTCCTGTGATGTATCCTGGAAAATCTGTGTGCCTCCTGCCCTCTTAAGTCTTTAACAAACCCCTGCTCTACACAACCAATTTCAGTCTTGGTGTCAAAATCTTTAATGGATTATTTCAATCAGTTATTTCCAAATTTTAAGGGTAAAGGTTCAGTCAGCCTATTAGGAAATAATTCTATATGAGCACCTGAAATTCCTTTCACCTCTTGTGTCAGCTTGAGTTCTGGACTATTTTGCAGGGAAATTTTGTATTGCAGCTTTGGAACGTGGCACTGGTGTCTTACTTGGGACAAGACAGATTAATTTCTGGACTGATATAATAAAGATAATAGCTTCCTTTGAGTCGGGCAGATGTACTGATACCCCTCATGAAATTTTTATTATTTTTATTTTTCACATTTTTTTATTGTTTAAGTACAGTTGTCTCCATTCCCCAACCACCCCCGCAGTCCCCCCAACCCCAGCCATCTCTACTTCCCATCCTTGATCCTACCCCTGCCTTTGATTTTGTCCCTGTGTCCTTTATACATTTTCTTGAAAACTATTCTCCCTTTTCCACCCATTATCCCCTTCCTCCTCTCCTGGTTACTGTCAGTTTGTTCTTAATTTCAATGAATGGGTCAAAAAACTATGGTACATTTACATGATGGAATACTACACAACAGAAAGAAAGGGTGACATCCATGCTGCCACCCTTTGTGACAGCATGGATAGATCTGGACAGCATTATGCTAAGTGAAATAAGCCAGGTGGTGAAAGACAGATAGCATATAATCTCACCTATAAGTGAAACCTAATCAACAAAATAAACAAGCAAGCAAAATATAACCAGAAATATTGGATTTTTTTAAGCTTAATGTTCTCTAGCTGTGCCCGAAACGGGCTAGTGTACTGCATCCACCTGGACCTTTTTGCATGGCCTTATGGGGTATAGGAGAGCATTAGGAAAAGATGCAAACAGAACACTCTGGCTTCCTGTTGTTCTATGAATAATAATGTCTTTGTCTCAGTTTTAGGAGTCTCGTGTCTTGTCCAGAATCTTTAGAAATGGCAGCCTTCCTTGTTGGTTTGCATATGGGGTGAAACCTACACTCTTAATTTCTGAAAGTCTTGGCAGTGAGGACAGGTGGGGACTGAGCCACCTGTAAACAGCCTGTATGCTTCCTCATTGTAGCAGAGGAAGCTGACTTGGAGAGATAGCTGGGGCCTATTCATTCGTTTTAGGCAACTGTAACCTAATCCCTCCCACTGAGTGGCTGATAAACCCCCATTTTGATCTCCCAGTTCTGGAGGCTAAAAGTGTGAGGTGAGGGTACTGCATAGTCAGAGGAGGGCCCTTGTCTGGGTAGCAGACCTCGCCTTGTATGTTCACAAAGGAGAGTGGGCCAGGAAGCTCTCTCAGGCATCTCCCAGGCATCCAGCAGTGATAGACCACTAGTCCCATCCATGAGAACTGTGCTCTCATAGCCTAAACACTTCCCAATGGCTTCACCTCCTATTTCCATGACTTCGGGGATCAGGTTTCAACATGCAAATTTTGTGGAATACACACAGATCATAGCAGGACCGCTTGGGAAAAGGTAACATTCTTTTGTTTCTACATCAGAATATAATAGGGATTACATGTGACATGCCTGTGCTTCCCCAGCCCCTTAGTGCCAGGATGGATTATCCCAGTCAGTGAGGTCAGGTTGAGAAGTGTTAGTGAGACAAACTATCCTGTCACCTGTCACCAGAGGGTGGGTGAGAGTTTAGATCAAGTGCCACAAGCCTCTGATATATATAGTTTTTAGAATATGAATGATATTCTCTTTGTTGTCAGGTTGGAGGTCTCAGTCTCCACAGCGCTGTCTAAGGGGCCTTGACCTCTCTGTCAGTCGGGGAGGCTGATGTACCCTGACCATATTCAGGGTCCTGATTTCCAGGGACAGTTGACTGGGGCCCTGTGCGCAGATGTGCTGAGCTCAGTCCTTCCAGCAGTGAGGGATTATCTGTTGTTGCTCTGGCTTCCCATCATCTACAGAAGGCCCAGCCCTTACTAGACCCCTAGAAGATAGGAGTCAGCACATGTCTCTGTGACTTAGGGGGTTGTCATTTATTTATTTAGATTGTATGTATGTATGTATGTATGTATGTATTTATTAGAAGGGGAAGGAGGGAGAAACGTGTGAGAGAAATACAGATCAGTTGCCTCTCACACATCCCCAACCTGGGACCTGGCCTGTAACCCAGGCATGTGCCCTGATTGGGATTTGAGTGACCTTTCAGTCTGCAGGCCAGCACTCAGTCCACTGAGCCACACCAGCTAGGGCAATGTTGTCATTTAGCATGACCCTTAGAAACATGGTGACTCTTGCTTGATCTTTCTATTTTGGAGAGAATCCAGTTGGACTCCATTACCAACAAGGTAGGAAGGACCCAGAAAGTCCTGATTCTTCTGGAAAATGGATATTAGAGAATAAAGCTAGACTGGCCCCAGTGACATCTCAGCTTTACATGAACAAGTGGTACCTGCCCCCTTGGAGGAAACTTTTAAGTTCTATGCTGTAGCTAATACCACTCTCACTAAGTGGCTCAGTCCTCTGAGATTCCCCTAAATGCAGGACCCTGGTTCATAGTTGTCTCAGGTGGTAACCAGTATCTAAGATTCTGTTCACTCCCTGCCAGTAACAATCTCCCACTGCCCTCACACACCAATTGACAAGAAATTGAAGTTCTTACTATTGCCAAATGTTCACTGGGGGAAAAAAAATCATTTCCAGTTAAGAATCATTATCTTAGGCAAAACATTTTGAAAGTAGAGTAATAAAAATTTTGAAATAGAACAAACTGATAATTTTCTAATTCAAATATTTACCTTCCTTAATCTTATAACGATATGAATCAGTGACAGTGTTATATAGGGAATAAAACACAGTTTTATGTAACATTTGAAAGAGATCAAATGTCCTCAAACATACCAGAAAAGATGAACATATTTTTAAACTTTATCTGAATCTACAAATTTTACAGAACTGAGAAACTATAAAATAAAATTCAGCCTTCATCCCATAATTCAGTGAAAAGCTTGCTTAGCTATTTGAAGTATATAAATGCTGTTCACACATCATATTCTGTACCTGATTCACCTACAATGAATAAATTGTCTTGAAACAAATAATCTGATGGTCTCTAGATGCCTGGTGATGACCAGCTGTATGGATTAACATGTCATAAAAGCCTTCATGTGTCATCAACTGTGTACCTAGGGTCATGTTGTCAGATGTTTCAGTCTGTTCACAAGTTATTCAAACATCTTCTAACATTTTCCATTTAAAATGTTTTCACTTGTTCATTCTCAAACAAATTTGTGAGAACCCCTTGTACACACTGGAATAACCCCTGATGACGAAGCGGGAGAAAATACTGGGCACTGGGCAGTGGTGGTTCTACGACCTCTGACACTGAGGCCCAGTGTCTCCTGCAGGTGAAGGGAAAAAGTGCACCAGCTCCCCTGCTGCCTGGGCAGAGACAGCAGGTTCCAGCATCTGCGCACAGGTGATTGGAGGGCATCTTGTCCAGCAGTGGTGGGCCCAGACTAGGGGCCCATTGTGGGAAGATGAGTTCTGGAAGTCATGTGCTCTGTCCCAGGCCACATGTCCTGCTCCCAGCTTAAACTGGGGCCAGCACTCAGGCTCCTTGTGTGGCTCTACCCCTCACAGATTCAGACTTCATATTGTAAATATTTTCTTTGTGTTTGTTTGCAGGATTAAAAGGATTAGAAAGATGAAAATTGTCTTCCAACAATATTCAACACTCTTCTTGACTGTATCAGTCCCTGGCACAATTTTCTTAGAAACACATCACATGTTCCAACACTGATGAATCTGATGAATGACTGGGACTGAATTCATTTAATTTATTTTAGGCAACATTTGATTAACAATAGTCTTAAGAGAATACCATATATCAAGATGAGACTAACCTGCTTTATTCACCTCATTTATGCCCATTTGGTTTCTACTTTCAGCCATTGAAGAAACCCCAGTACCCATTAGGATCTTCCTTAGGAAAACATGTGGCTTCTCCTTAAGATTGTGTTGAGTTTCTGAGGAGGATAAGTGAATAAACAACTGAACTTTGTGAAAAAACATACAATAAACATTTTTCTGATACCATTAAGGGATTTTGTATTCTTTATCCACACCAATGTAGAGCCTGGAGACAGTGGAGTCTCGGCTCATGATCAGAAAGGGAGTGACAGTTGGAAAACATATGAAAAGTAGGGAGGCAGTGTTCACCAACCACCAAGTGGGATTATAGAAAGGAGCAATAAAGATGTGAAAGGTGTAAGAGAGGGTCTGAAAAGACACAAAGGTGCTCACCAGGACAAGAGTGGTCTGGGTGGCTCTGGTCTCGGGAGGATCTGAGGGAGACATTATTCCTGTGAATGTGTCATTCCCTCTGCTTGTGTCTGTATAGGATGAAGACCATGGTTCTACTAGCCCAGAGCATGAGCAAAGAAAATGAAACTTCAGGGAATATTAATAATGCTGCAAACAATGAACCTGTGATTGTCTCATGACCAGAAATAGAACAATATCCAAAATCCCATTTCTTTGTAATGTTTGTGCTATTCCATTTCCCAAACACATACAATACATATGTAAGGAAAATAAAATTTACTATCATGTGCATGATCCAGCAGATGGAAATGAAGAAGCCAATGTACTTGGGAGCTTTTACTTTAAGATCCTGCCAACAGGAGTTCATGGGACTGATCACGATGGTCTGGAAAACACTCAAGAGGGAAATGGCACTAATGGACATGCCCCTACCCACTCTCTGAACAGACAAAAGAAGTTTGCATCCAAAATCATTGCAGACCAAAAGGTGCCATTGTCTGGGGGACTCCTTTTGATAGGATGACCAAGGAATTGGCTACACTCAGGTGCTTGAGAATAGAATTTGTGGCCCTCAACCTGCATTCAATTTGATAATGGAGAAGATAATAGCAAAGAGAGAAATTTCCCAGGATTCCAAATAGAGTCAGTGACAGGAAGATTGTTCCTACTGCCAAATCCTTGGAGGCTATTTCATCATTTAATATGTTTTCCTTTAAATTGTAACAATAGTCATTTCTGTGAACAAAAAGACTCATTGGAAATTTTGGACATCAAAGACAGCTTCAGATATTTGCTCCTGTGGGATGACCAAAAATTTGAAGAGGCAGGAGGAGATAAAGAGAATCACCAGTATATTTCATGGAGAAGTCAGCACTAAAGATGAGGTGGTGTGAGCCTGAGGGAAACAAGAACAAGTGACAGCAAATGGAAACAATGCTCAATACAACATTTACAGAAAATGAATTTGTTGCTCACATTTGAAATAAGGCACAACCTCAGTCACTGTCTACACCATAGAATAAATCAATTCTCAGTGGGTTACTGATCTACATATTAAAGATAAATTTTGAAATCTTTGGAAAATTAAAATATTTCTGTGGTCTCTTAAAAAGAAAATATTTCATCATCCATCCAAAATACATGAACTATGAAGGTGAAATGAAAAATTAGATGATATTGAAGTCATTTACCCAGTTCTCATAAAAGAAACCCACCCTCACTGACCCCCCATCTCTCTTTTTCACATGACTTATTTCCAGCACAAAGAACTGTTATAGACTACCCAAAAGAATGAAAAAGTGGACAAAATATTGTGACAGAAACTTCAAAAGAGGTTATTCAATGAATTATAGTTATGGAAAAATGTTTGGTATCCTTAATAATGAGAAAAAGTCAAAATTCCTACCTGTTCCCATCATATAGCAATCAGAAAGCAAAAAAGGAGAATGACAGGAAATACCAAGTTTTGGCAAAAAGTCAGATAAAGCAGGAATCTCCTGCACTGCTGTTGGGTGTTAAAATTCATACAAGCATTTTGGGAACATCTTTAAAGTTTTTTTGAAATTGATTTTTCTGTTACAGTTGTTCCAATTTTCTCCCCTTTGTCCCCCTCCACCCAGCACACTCCATTCCCTCAGATCACCCCCACACCATTGTTCATGTCCATGGGTCATGTGTATACATTCTTTGGTTACTCCATTTCCTATACTGTACTTTACATCCCCATGGCTATTCTCTAACTACCTAGTTGTACTTCTTAATCTCTGGGAACATCTTTGATAGTAACTACTTATGGTGAACAGATATAAACCTACATCCAACATTTTTGTTCATCAGAATATAGCCAGCAGAAATTTGTGCATGTGTCACCAAAAGACAAGATACAGCATTTATATACCAGCACTACTTATAATAGCTTCACACCAAAAACTCATCCCCACATCCATTAATAGCAGTATAATTCAATTAATTGTTTGATATTTACACAGTGGAATCCTATATAACACTCTGCGTTAGGGATCTCCAGAGAAACAGAACCAATGGGTTTATATATGTTGTGTATATTGATCGATAGCTAACTAGATAAATATTGTAAGTAAGGCTCACATGATTATGGAGGCTGAGAAGTCCCAATATTTGCAGTCAGGAAGCTGGAGACCCAGAAAACCAACAGTGTCTGTTCCAGACTGATTCCAAAGGCCAGAAAACTGAGAGTTTGTAGTGTAAATTCCAACCTGTGGATGAGAGAAGACTTATGTCCCAGTTTAGTCAGGTAGGAGAAGATTCCTTCCACCTTTTTTGTTCTATTCAGGTCTTCCGTGGATTGAATGAGAACCACCCACTTTAGGGAGGGCCATATACTTTACTCAGTTAAATTAGATGTTACTTTCACCTGAAAACACCTACACAGACATGTGAGAATAACCCTCATGTTTGACTAAATGTCTGGTACCCTGTGGCCCAGTCAAGTTGACACATAAAATTATCCACTGTACAGTGCTAATAAATAACAATAACATGCAACAATACAGATACATTAATACAAATCATGAAATTTTAACAAATTTGAAGGAGGCCATGTTGTATGATTCCATTCATATAAAGTACAAAACAGGCAAAGTGACCTAATCTCTTAAATGTAGGAATAGTTGCAATCCTATGTCCCAACAATGTCACTACTACAATTATACCCACCAGAACTATATCCTTTCAGTAGTGACTAAGAAGAGGGCATATTTGGCAATCATATACACAGAAAAAATGATAAATACCACAATATATGGGACCCAGTAGAGGAAAATGGAAAAGCCAATGCACCTGGAGATTTATTTTGATTTCCTTGCACCCAGAGTTCTTGGGGACTCATCAGAATGGCTGGAGATACTCAAGAGGTGGGTGGTGCCAGTGGACACACTCTGCCAACATAGTGAGGAGAGAAATCAGAAGAAAGGCTTCAACCTAAAATATGTCTTTGTCTTGGGGATACCATTAAAGAGAATGATCGGGAAGTGACTGTAAGTAGGTGCTTGAGAATGAAATTGTTGACTATTCATCTGAACCCAGTGCAGTAAAGAAAGAGATAGTGGTGAAGGAGAGTGAACATGCCAGGATCCCAACTATGTTTTCTGGCAAGTCGACCAGCTCCACTGCCAACCCACTGAGGCCATCGTGCCTGTTCCTGGTGATGGGCGTGCATGTTGAGGACCCGAGGAGCCTGAGTGAGAACATGGGTGGGCTACATGTAGCAGACCAGCTGAAATGTAATGTTTTCACCAAGGTTAAAAAATACTTAAATGGTTTCTTAATTTCTTAATTTTTTTTTGGATATAGAGGCTTCCTAGAATATAATCTTTAAGTAGCACTTACAATATGAATCACTGCTATGAAGCTGTACGTAGAGAACCTTCTAGACTGTCATAACGGAACGAGGTAGGCACTGGCCTTATTTTCGTTGTGAAGACAAGGAGAACCTAGATTCAGAGAGGTTAAGTGATCTGTCTAAATTCACATGCAGGTTGGTGCAGAGTGGGGCCTTGAACCTGGCTAGGCTGTGTGCAGAGCTCATGCTCTGACCAGCAGAGGCAAATGGAGTCATTGTGCTGCACAAAGAAACCACATCAGCTGTGTCTTTACATCTATATTTACTTTTGTTTTTATAACTTGATATTCTATTTTACATTTTTGGTAGTTTATTTTATGAATTGGTTGTGACATTTCCATTTTTATTTTAATATTTATTGTGTAAGTCAATGTGAAGTGTGAATGAAGTTTTAGAGATCCTAATAAAACTGTAGATGCACTAACACAGTATATTCAGAAGTAAACTGGCCCATGAACTATTTGGATTTAATCAATGTGAGGTTAGCTCAGTATCACTTTGGCTGTAAGAAAACTCATTTTGCTCCAGTTGTAATGCTGGAGCAAAAATACAATGGCATGGACAAAAAAAAGTTATTGAACAATATTACTTTTCTAAGTTATGATACAGAAAACACGAGTATAGAATAAAACACTAGCATAGAAACTAAGTTATTACTAATGTCACATAACATCAATTTGTAGATGCACGAGTAAAGTGTAACAACTATGAAGCAAAGGTTGTACAATGTATTAAAGTACAAGAGACATAGAATGGAATCTGCAAAACATGGAATCTTACTACTGAATACATTGAATCCTAGTGAAATGAACAGGGTGCTGGGAATTGATGTTAGGATTTTATTAATCAGAGAAAATAACACAACATACATTTGGTCTTCATTGTTGTCCAAAGCCCATAATTAATTTCCTTTTTTGAGATGCTGAGTCCCTAATTTCAAGAGGGAAAGCAGTCTCACCATAATCATGAGAACACAGGTGTTTTCAGTAAAAACACAATGATGGTTTCACTGCATCATAAACCCAGAATTAAATGAAAAGCCATTTCTTAAAAATCTTTTATTGATTATGCTATTACAGTTGCTGAAAAACCATTTTTTATTTCACAGATAAATTCAGATACCTGGTTTCTGCACAAAGTGAGGTTATGCTGATAGTTCTATCCTGCTCTTTATTATAAGCATGAAGATATATAAGCATACCTCTATTAATACAGAGAAAGTAATTTAGGACTCAGGTGAGGTAATGTGAACAGCAGACCAGTTTCATAACTACAGTCTTTAAAAATCTAACAAAACAGAATTTATTATCACTGGTACTATTTATCAATAATTGTGCTCAGTGAAGATTATATGAAATTGCTCTGGGAGTCATCAGGGATTGGTGCAGGGTCAAGGATTCTCATCTCTCTTTACAAGCTCAGCTCACACTTAAGGAGTTATTCCTCCGACCCCACCCCATGGATTTTTTTCTACTCCACTATCCTTTTGCAGACATGCATCCTTACTTAGATGTCCTTTCTTACAGACTCTGCCTCTCAGATGGAAATAGAAAATACCCAACTCCTGCTGTCAGGACCCTGAGCTCAGTGTGAAGGCTGTGGCAGCCAGACCTGGTTATGGATTGTGATTCTGTGACCTCCCCTCCCTTCAGACCTGCAGTTATCACTTTACCTGCCATGGTGATGACAGTGCAGTCTGGGGAGCTAAGAACCTGGCTGAAAAACTTTTTTTCCCAGTTGCTAATTATCAAGAATAATTACAAGTTCCTTGTGTGTATCTTCAAATAGACTATTGACTTTGTTTGGGAGAGACACATTTTTTTCATGGTCCCTAATGGCAGACACGGTCTCACATGAAAAAAGCAAAAAATACTGAGGTCTGATTCAGGAGGGACTTGCAGGGGAACCACATCTGTTTCACTGGATTCCCTGTGAAATTTTGTTGAGGTGTTCTACCTCAAATAAAAGTCATTTAAAAAACTTAATTAAAAGTGTTTTTAATTTTTTAGTTACAGTTGATATTTAGTATTGTATTCATTTCAGGTGTACAACATAGTGGTTAGACATTTACATACCATACAAAATGATTGCTGTGATAAGTCTAGTGCCCACCTGACACCATGTATAATTATTATAATATTATTGACTATATTCCCTAAACTTTACTAACACTCCCACCCAAATTTATTCTTAATCTTCAAAACCCTAAGCTGCACAACTGCTTCAATATTCAAGATATATAGTATCAGATAAACTAATGAAAAAGGATTTCTTTTTTAATAAAAATATTTATTTATTTTTAGAGAGAGGGGAAAGGAGGGAGAAAGAGGTAGAAAAAACATCGATGTGAGAAACATTGACTGGTTGCTTCTTGTACACGCCCCTTTCAGGGACTGAACTGGCAACCCAGGTATGTGCCTTGTTCAGGAATTGAATCTGCAAACTTTTCACTTTGTGGGGTTATGCCCAACCAACTGAGCCACATTGGTCAGGAAGGAAAAGGATTTCTAGTGAGTAAAGACTAAAAGCAAAAACATGACATTTGTAATTTACCTCTGAAATTTTGTGCTGGTTTGCATAACCAAATGCAAATTAATTTGGAAATGATAGGGAAATTTTCTAGAAAAATAAAGTTTGGCAGTAGTGACCCCAGCCATGACAGGAAGTCTAAACAGTAACAAAAAAAAAAAATCCATAGAAACCAACAGTTGTAAGAGTAAGATGGAGGTACAGAGAGCATGGGGGTTGCAGTGGTGGCAAGTGCAGAGAGGGCTAAAATGCACCGGGGTCAAGTATCCAGAGTGTTTAAAGTGTGCCACCTGGCTTAAGGGCACAGTGGACAGAGTGCAAGGAGAGAAATGGTGTGGTACATACTGGGCTCTGTGGGGAGAAGGGGTACAAAGGTCCTAGAAACCAAAGACATATTGGGGAGGGTGACAGTGGACACAGATGATCCCAGGGCATAGGAAGGTTCATGTCCGCAGTAGGTTAAGGGACAAAGCAGGATGAGGTGCATATGTTTTAGAAGATGGAAAGATTCTTTTGGTGGTGGGAGACAATACAGTGACCCTTAGATAGATGAAGGAACTCTTTATCACATATGGCTACATGAGGCAGAACAGGGACAGGACAGGCCACACAGGGCTTTTACATGGAGAACGGTAACAGCAAATTGGGGGAGTTGGGACTCTGGGGTGTTGTAGTTGGAGAGGGGTTAGCTAGGGTGAGAGGACAACCTGGGGGACAGACTGGAGACTGAAGGACAGTTACCCAGAAAGTAAGTGGTAGAGTTGTAGTAAAAACTCTAGGCACTGAGGCTTGGGTGAGCATCTCTCCTCGGCAATACTCCATGAGTCTTGTCAGCCTAGAAAGTAACACCTCCATGACCCCACTGGGAAGGGATAACTAGAAGTTTCACATTTGGCACCTCCTGGACTCTTCCCCCATGTACCTGTTTTCTTGGCTGGTGCTAGTCTGTATCCTTTCCCTGTAATATACAATTACAGTGAGTAGAGCAGCTGTGAGTTCTGTGAGTCCTAGGGAATTGTAGAAGCTGTGGATAGCTTTTGGGAACCTCTTTGCTGTTGGTGTCACAAGTGAAGTCATCAGATAGGTTGGCTATCTCTTTATTGCTTAGCTCTCTTTTTGAAGCTTTACTCTGTTCTTTCATTTGGGCCATATTTCTTTGTCTTGGCACAGCTGATAGGTTGTAAGGGGGCGGGGTCTTAGGTATTCACCCAGGTAAAGCAACCCTCTTTGCTGCCCTGCAGGGCTGCCAGTGGGGGAGGGGCCAGGGAGGGAACAGTGCAGCTCATCAGCTTGTCTCTAGCATACTTTTCTGGTGAGACTGGGAGCTTCTACCACCTCAACTACTGTAGCCCATAGCCACCTCTGAGTGCCCAGCTGGGCAGCCAGCCCTGCCCCCAAGTCTGCCGGGTTGCTGGGGTTTTTCTGAGTTGGCCTGTGAGGTCTACTTCCTTACTGGTCTGGTTGTTCTGGTTGAGTTTTTCTTCAGTTCCTTTGTTGTTGGAGTTCCATGCAGTTTTTCTGGCACTTTCGGTTTTTTATTGTTTTCAGATTGGTTGTTATCCTCCTTTTGATTGTGTAAGGAAGTGAAGGGTCTCTACCTATGCCTCTATCTTGGCCAGAACTCTCCTGTGAGATTTTTAATATAAATCTACATTACTATTATATATTATAGTTGTACACTATCATTATCAAGTATGATTGACTCATTTTCTTGGAAAGTTACATACTCATTATGTTTTAGTTTCTACTAAAATATTTTAGCATACATTTAAGTCGTATACATACCCTTGTTTTATGTGATGCTCTTCAACTTCACCTGTACAACATAGGGATATTATAACATTTACCTCTTCATCATATTCCATATATCTGATTGGTGATATATTTTTGAATAATTTAAAGTGCACACACAGGTCATAAGTTCAGCCAAATGAAGGTTAACAGAGTGATACATTCCTTTACTCAGTACCTGAATCAGGAAATAGAATGTTATCAGACCATCAGAAGACTCCTGTGCTCTCTTCCTGTCATTACTGCTCACGGTAAGCACAGCTTCAACATCTCACAGCATAGTTCCCTGGGGTCTGTTTTGCACTTTATATAAAGGCAGTCATAGAGCAATAACTTTTTAGTGTTCCATGTTTTCATTCCTTACATTATTTGCTGTATTTATTGCTGCATGTTGGAATTAATTCTATCATTGTTCTGTAGGGTTCTTTTGTGTGAATATAAAATACTTAATCATTCTCTGTTCATTGGCATATGGGAAGTTTTCAGATTGGGATTGTTAGAACAAGTCCTAGTATATAAATATAGAATAATTTTCAGTGACACACATACACATTTCTGTTGGTGATGCATGTGACAGTGGAATAATCAGGTTTCATGTCTTGGAAATAGTGCCAAAGAAATTTTGAAAATGTTTGGAGAAGTTGTTACTTCCACCAGCAGTATAGGAAATTCTCAGTTTACCAACATTATTGTACTGCTGCTATAACACTGTCTGTCACATTCAGTTGAAAGTATTTCCCTTTTATTTTATTTATTTTTAGAGAGAGGGGAAGGGAGGGAGAAAGAAAGGGAAAGAAACATTGATGAGAGAAAGAATCATCAATTGGATGCCTTTTGTACATGCCCTGACTAGGGAGCAAACCTTCAATCCAGGCTTGTGCCCTGACCCAGAATTGAACTGGTGACCTTTAGCTTTGCTAGACGACATCCAATCAACTGAGCCACATTGGTCAGGGCTTAAAGTATTTTCTAATTTTCATTGTGTGTTCTTCTTTGACCTATGTGTTATTTAATATATTTCATAATTTTTAAATATATCAGGATTTTGCAGTTTTGTTACTGACAGCTTAATTGCATGACAGCTGGAGAACACACTGTGTATTATTTCAGTTTTTTGAAATGAATGGAGGCTTATCTTTTGGCCAAATATATGAACAATTTTCTTACAAGATTGACATGTACTTGAAAAGTTAAGTACTTGAAAAGTTAAGAGAGAGAGAGTGAGAATGAATAAGAATTTTCTTGATGGGTTCGAGCTCTGTTCATTACCCTTAAGTCATGTTTACTGTTCATCGTAATATATTTGTCAATCTTCTTAGTTTTTGTCACCTTATTCAGGCAGTGAATAAGGAAAGTATATTAATGTTTCTTTTTATAAATGTGAGTTTTAAATTTCTTCTTGTAGTTATATTTATTTTTGCTTTATGTATTTCAAACTCATGTAGTTAATTGTTAGATTATCCTGGTGAGAATCTTTATTCATTATGAAATGCTCCTTTATCTTATTAGTTGATTTTTTCCCTTGAATTCCTCTTTCTTTTGATTGTTTTATAGTATAGCTTTTACAACCCTTCAATTCTTGTGTATTTTTATGTATTAGATGTAGAAATATTGAGAGGGCAAGGATGGATTGATCTTTGCATTATTGCTGGCACTTGGAGAGAGAGCTCTCAGAGCTCAGCTGTCCAGAGGAAGAGACTGCCTTCTCTCTAGGAACACCTTCCAAAATGTCCACCCCACAGGTGTCCCTATATTGTTCCCCCAAAAGAACTGATTGACCAGAGTCAGGTCCCTGGAGGCTCATCATGTGATCTGCTGCTATTGTTGGCTAAGAGGTACTACTGAGTTTGTGCAATGGAGGAGCTGGGGGCTTGTTCCCTGGCAACTCCCCAGCACATCAGAAAGTAGGAGGGGAGCTTGTGAGTGTTGGAGCAGGTCATGAAGAGATGGAGAAGTAGAAGAGACATGTGTGGACTCAATGTTACAGGTCAGTAATGAGAGCCTATGGGCATCAGGGTGTGGGTCTTGGGGGCTGGTGAAGGGCAAATGGGGTGCATTGGATTGACTGGTGGTTTGTGTAGGCCATGCACAGAGTCTGTTTGGATTGGTTATCATGGAACATGTGAAGGTGTTAACAGGTGAATCTCTAGGTCAGCAATGAAGGGAAGCTGGGGGTCAAAGCTAGAGGCCTGGGGATGAGTGCTGAGGGCTCGCGTGATTACTGAGTTGGAAGGCTATGTGGTCACTTATAGGGCTGTGGGGTTAGTAACTGGGAGCCTTGAGGTCAGGGACATGACAGTTTGTGGGATATTCATAATGTGGAGGTTGTGGGAATCAAGGATGAGATATTAGGGTGCAGGAGTGGAGTCGCTGGGGGTTATAGGGGAGGGGAAAGGTGACTTCTGGGTGTGGTGATCAGTATTTACAACTGTTTTTTGGGGGCAGGTCACTGAACAGAGTTCTGTGAACCACCAAGTTGACCGTCTGACCCAGTCATGACTGGGAGACCTAAGTATCAGTGTCTGCTGGTGCGCTGATGGGAGCTGTTGTTTTGGGAGGCCTGTGGGGATAGTGATGGAGAAGGGCTCCCTGGGGATCCTTGACTTGGGTCTCCAGCCTGTTGTCAGAAAGGGCTTTGCACAGCAACACCTCCACCTCCACCCCCAACACCTTACCAGCAGTTTTAATCAAGGCGCTCTTCTCAAATGTATTACTTTTTCACAGTTGTCTCTCCTCATGACCATTCAGACAAAAGTTGTGTTTTGAAAATATTAGACCCTTGCCCTGGGTGGTGTGGCTCGGTTGGAGCATCATCTCATACACCAAAAAGGTTGTGGCTTGATTCCCAATCAGGACACATAACTAGGTTGCTCTTTGATCCCAGACTGAGTGCCTCCAGGGGCAACCAATCAATGTTCTCTCTCTCCCTCCTTCTCTCTCTCTCTCAAATAAATGAACATGTCCATGTCCCCTGGTAAAGATTGAAAAAGAAAGAAAGAAAATACTGTAAGGAAATCCAAACTGGTATATTCAAATATATTTGCATATGCATAAAACGTCACTGGAAAGATTCATATAATTCTAGAAATATTGCTTCCTGGGAGAGGACCTGGGTTGCTAAAGGACCACTGGCAAAGATTGAGAACCTCCCATGCCCTTTATACCTTGTGTATATTGAACCATGTGAACTACTGTTTAAAAAATTTTCTTTTAGATTTTAGTTTTTAGAGAAGGAGAAAGAGAGGGAGAAAAACATCCACATGTGCTTGTCTCTTGCCCATCTCCAACTGGGTACCTGGCCCACAACCCAGGCAGCCCTGACTGGGAATTGAACCAGTGACACTTTGGTTCTCAGGCCAGTGCTCAATCCATTGAGCCACACCAGCCAGGTTATTTTTGTTGTTGTTGTTGTTGTTTTTAGTTTTTAGTTTTTTAAAGCATATTTTATTCATTATGCTATTACAGTTGTCCCAATATTTCTACTTTATTCCCCTCCCCCCCGTACCCCCCAATCCTCCAGCATTCCTCCCCTTAGTTCATATCCATGGATTGTACATATAAGTTCTTTGGCTTCTCCATTTCCTATACTGTTCTTAACCTTCCCCTGTCTACTTTATACCTACCAATTATGCTTCTTATTCCCTATACCTTTCCCCCCAAATCTCCTCCTCCCCTTCCCTGCTGATAACCCTCTATGTGATATCCATTTCTGTGATTCTGTTCCTGTTCTAGTTTGCTTAGTCTGTTTTTGTTTTAGGTTCAGTTGTTGACAGTTGTGAGTTTGATGTCATTTTTTTATTTGTGTAAGAATGAACAAATTTTGTTTTTACCTCATGAATTTGTTTCAGTTATTTAAAAAAGTGGGACTTCCAGCCAAGATGGAGGCATAGGTAGACACACTGTGCCTCCTCGCACAACCAGGATAGGGACAACAATTTAGAAGTAGGATAACAACCAGAATTGACATAAAATTGAACTGTTTGGAAGTCGGACAAAAAAGGAGTTAAAATAGACACATTCATCCAGACGGGTAGGAAGGGCAGAGTCAGGCAGCCAGGCGGAGAGGGGTCATGGCAAAAAAAGTGGGGGAACTGGGCATGTAAAGTATCCTGGATGTGCAAGACCATGGCGGGCGGACCCTGGGCAAGCAGGTGGTGGCTGGCAGACCCTGGGCATGGGATGGCAATGGGCAGACCCAGCAAGGCAGTGATTGTGAAGAGAGACACTGTGCGCAAGGCAGCTGGCCGACCCGGCAGTCCCACATTCATGCACAGATAAACCAGGCGAAATTGGGAAGCAAGACAGACTGTGCAACCCAGGGTCCCAGTGCTGGGAAATAGAGCCTTGGGGCATTGATTGAAAATACCTGTGGGGGTTGAGGTTCAGGGAGAGACTACCAGCCTCACAGGAGAGTGCATTGGAGAGACCCATGGGGTTGTAGAATGCGCACAAGCCCACCCATGTGGCAATCAGCACCAAAAAGGCCCAGTTTGCTTGGGGGAGGCGGCGGAAGGGGCTGAAGTCCAACAGAGAGTGGGGCAAGAGCCATTGTTCCC
>PVIA01015091.1:0-24116 GCA_004024845.1 Tonatia bakeri
CACCGATGAGAAGTGTCTAGCCCACACCCACTTCTCTCATAGCATTCTAGAATGCCTGTGTCCTTCTAAAATAAAGTACCCAGAGTTCCACATGTGAACTGACCAATATGGACAGACTGGGATTATTACTTTTTCTCCTCTCTACTTCAATTAATGCAACCTAAGACTGGTTACTGCTGTTACAGATGGTAGCTACTGCCATTCTCATAGTCCAGAGACCGGGCTGGGCAGAAGGGGCAGGGGTAAGAGAGAAAGTCAAGAAGAGGGGCTCTCTGAGATGGCTTCTACATGAAAGCAAATATATCTCCAAATATCTGTAATTCATCTATTGAACTGCTGACTATACAACACCTACCTCAATTAAATAAATAGATGGTACTTTAGTTTCTGTACAATAGCTACAAAATTATAGGGAAAAAATATTGCTGCCTTTAAAATGTACCAGGTATGAAAAGACTGCCAAGACGTACTGTTAAGAGAAAAAAGCTAAGGTATGGAGTGGTGAATGTAAAGTATGCCGCCATGAGTGCAAAAAACTATGTATGTGTACATCCCTATGTATGCATGGAACTCTCCAGAAGAACAGAGGAAATTACCAATAGTGGTTGCTGCTGAAGAGGAGTAACTAAGGAATAGAGGAGGAAAATTTTAATTTCCTTAATTATCCCTTTGTGCCTTTTCTTTTTTAAAAAGATTTTATTTATTTATTTGTTTGTTTATTTATTTATTTCTAGAGAAAGGGGAAAGAAGGGAGAAAGAGAGAGAGAGAAACATCAATGTTTAGTTGTCTTTTGCATGCCCCCCACTGGGGACCTGGCCCACAACCCAGGTATGTGCCCTGACTGGGAATAGAACCAGTGACCCTTTGCTTCGTAGGCCAGCACTCAGTCCACTGAGCCACACCAGCTGGGGCCCTTTGTGCCTTTTCCTTGAGTACTCACCAGAGGACATGCTTATTGGTATTAGAGAGGGGGGAAAGAAAGAGAGTGATAGGGAAAGAAATATCGACAGTTTGCCTCTCTTATGCACCCTAAGCGGGGACCAAACCTAAAACTCTAGCATGTGCCCCAACCAGGAATGGAAACCACAACCTTTCAGTTTATAGGATAACACAGTAAACACCTGAGCCACACCAGCCAGGGCTCTTTGTGCCTTTTAAAAAGATTCCCAGTGTGAGCCCTGTCTGGTAGCTCGGTGGGCTGAGCAACGGCGCAAACTGAACCGGTCAGGACTTGTGCCTGGGCTGTGGAACAGGTCCGCACTGGGGGCGTGTGAGAGGCAACCGCTCAATGTTTCTCACACATCAATGTTTCTCTCCCTCTCTTTCTCCCTCCCTTCCCATCTCTCTAAAAATAAATAAATAAAATCTTAAAAAAAAAAAAAAAGATTTTCAGTGTGACAGCCCTGGCTGGTATGGCTCTAGCTGGAGCCCTGTCCTACAAACTGAAAGGCCACAGGTTCAATCCCTGGTCCATCGGGGCATGTATGGGAGACAACCCACTGATGTTTCTCTCTTTCTCTCCCTACCTTCCTCTCTCTCTAAGAACAATGAAAAGATGTCCTCAGGTGTGGATAAAAAAACAAAATAAAAAAAGAATACAGTCTGTGTGTATTCACTATTCAAATAAATAAATCTGTAATTACCCTAAATTGTGATCCAAAATATTTACATGATGTGATGAATATCATATATATGTAATATACACGACACACATATAACATGTAATATACTATAGCAAGGTCTAGAAACAATGTACTCTTGCAAGAAAAAGCTGATCAAATTAAATCACAACAAAAAGTAGGAAATGTCCCCCAAAAAGTACATACCCTTTTACCTAGCACTCTCATTTCCAGGAACTTAGCCTAAGGACATAATTACACAAGGGTATAAAACCAGTATACCAGGTAGTTTATCTAATCATTGTTTATAATAGAAAAAAAATAACAAAACCCTACAAACATCCAGCAGAATTCCTTATATCCATAAAATGAGATACTATGTAACATTAATGACTTACCTATATTTATTTCTTAGTAATTACTTATTATATAATAAATTAATACTTATGCACATTATATATGTCATAGTGTCATTTTTATTAAATAGTATGTTTATATTTATGTGTGAACACATTTATACTGGATAGCATCTAGAAGGATGTACATTAGAGAGGCTGTCTCTAAATGTAGACTTATAATAATTTGAATTTCACTCAGTTTTTCTTTACTGGTTTTCCCTACTTTTTCTACAATGATCATGCTTTACTTATACAATTAAATAATAATTAAGTCAACACTTATTGAGCATTATTATATGCTAGGCACTATCCTAAGCTTTCTTATATATTAACTCATCTAATTTCTTACAACTCTATGAGTTACTCTATGAAGTAGGGACTGTCACTGTCCATATTTTACACATGAATAACAGTGACAAAGGTTAGAAAATTTGTCCAAAACCACACAGCTAGCGAGTGGTTCAGTCAGATTCAAACCCAAGCAGACTGGCTCCAGAGTCTAAGCTTTTAACCGCTGTGATAATCTGCCTCTCAAACTGAAAAATGCAAATTGCAAAAACAGTATGTAGTATGGTCCAATTTTTATAAAAACAATTAAAAATCAAAAGTAATATACATAGTGTGCACATTTTAAAAATGTAGATGCTGAGATTATAGTTTCAATCTAGATTATTTCTGCAAGGTTTAATTTTTTAAACAAAATCAGTTATCCTTAGAGCAGGGGGCAAAATTAAAGTAACATTATCCTGCCCTGGATATATGTGGCTCAGTGGATTGAGCGCAGGCTGCAAATCCGGGTTGCCAGTTCAATTCCCAGTCAGGGCACACACCCAGGTTGTGGGCCAGGTCCCCAGTAGAGGGTGCACGAGAGGCAACCACACATCGATTATTTCTCATCCTCTCTTTCTCCCTCCTTTTCCCACTCTAAAAATAAATAAAATTAAAAAATAAAAGTAACATTATCCTTTTCACCCTTGTTGCTGTGTAGAAAACTGGTCTTGAGTTTGTACTGTACTTCACTGAACTTTTCATTTTAAACCAATGCTAACAATATTGTCTTAATGAGGAATATAAATTCTGAAAACTTATCTTAAAAAAAAAAGATTTTATTTATTTTTACAGAGAGGGGAAAAGAAGGAGACAGAGAGGGAGAGAAACATTGATTGGTTGCCCCTCACAGGCCCCCAATCAGGGACCCAGTCTGCAACCCAGGCATGTGCCCTGTCTGGGATCAAACCAGTGACCTTTTGCTTTGCTGATGGATGCCCAACCCACTGACCCACGCCAGTCAGGGCTGAAAACTTATCTTAATGGAGCCTCAGGAGATCTTATATCCCCAAAATAAATAGCACAGAACGTGCCTCAGTTGTTGCACAGGTGGACAGAAGAGTGGGAAGCTGCCCGCCAGGGTCAGGGGCTGCAAAGCTCTCACTGTAAAGCACTGTTCTTCCCAAATCGAACACACTCCCCCCTCCACCCCGCCCTCCACCTTTATCTGCTAAGAGTCCCAATTTATCCACCCTCCTATACATGCATTCTTTCTGTGGTAGAGCCTCAATAACTCAAGGGAAATTTAGATTTCCAGTACGGTTAGGGTATTCCCTATTTGTCACCTGCGGGGAACCAAAGTGGACATGGATCCTTACCACCTTGGCAGCCAGCTCCTTGCCCCGCCCCTAGGCAGACAGTCCAGCTGACAGCCTAGATTCCTTGACTAGCCCTTCTACTCTCTAGGACTCTTAACGCTGCTGCGGGGCTGTCAAGGGCCAGGATACCTTTCCACAGAGACCCCAGGAGTGGTAGCCAGAAGCCAGAGCCACAGGAAGCAGTTTCCTGGATATTCTCCTCGAGGACAGGAGAACGTTCCGCTCGATTGGGGAACTGCAGCGAAACAGCGCTGAGGCGTCCCTCCAGGTTTACAGGAGTTCCGACAGCCTCCCTGATTTAAACATCCTGAACCCAAACTGAAAACGGCATTCCCCACCTGCTGTTCTGCAGGCCAGAGCCAAACCAGGTTGTGTTCCTTTCCTTCCCCACTGTTACCCTGGGGTCTCTCTCTCTATTCCTGGTCAGCATTACCATGAAAACACAAGAGACCAGACCCATTTTATACCATTTTAACTTACTACTGCAGTTGTTTTCTTTGGTGTGCCCCTAAAGTGAGCTAGGAATTCAAAAGAGTTTGTTTGTAAAGGAACTCGATCCCTTATTCAGGGTTTCTTCAACCCACGTACAGGTGTGCAAACCATGCACACCCACACCCTCACTCAAGGGAAACATTAGATAAGAATCATTAGTGTTTTAGGGTAACTAGGCATGGTGTCACTAATCTTGGCAAAAGCGTAAGGGTAAAGCCAGGTGTATGTGCTGTAGGCTCGCTTCTGCTAATTTTCCTCTGCCCCTGAATACAACAGATGTGCAGAGGGCTGAGGAGTCTCCAGCCCCAATTACAAACCCCACCAGACACACAAGAAAAAGGCTCCTTAAGGAAACAAGTAACTCCTAGGAACTTCAACCTAGTGAAAAAATTAGTCAGGCCCTAGCTGGTGTAACTCAGTAGATTGAGGGCCGAGCTGCAAACCAAAAGGTCGCTGGTTCAATTCCCAGTCAGGGCACATGCCTGGGTTGTGGGCCAGGTCTCCACCCAGTAGGGGGTGAGCGAGAAACAACTACACATTAACATTTTTCTCCCTCTCTTTCTCCTTCCCTTCTCTCTCCTTTTTTTTTTAAATATTCTTTTTTTTTAAAGATTTTATTTATTTATTTTTAGAGAGGGAAGGGAAGGAGGGGGGGGGGGGAGAGAGAGAGAGAGAAACATCAGTGTGCGGTTGCTGGGGGACATGGCCTGCAACCTAGGCATGTGCCCTGACTGGGAATCAAACCTGCGATGCCTGGTTCGCAGCCCGCGCTCAATCTACTGAGCTACACCAGCCAGGGCTCCTTCCCTTCTCTTTAAAAATAAAAATAAAATCTTTTAAAAAAAGAGAAAGAAATTAGTCGGTGAAGGGTTTCATAGGCATCCCCCAAACATTTCATTGCTATCTCCCTGTCTCACAAAGAAGTAATAGGTCTGGAAAAAAGAAAACGGAGTGAAGAATCCAGAAACCCGAGTCCTTGTTCTAGCTCTATTACTGACCAAATGTGCAGCCTTGGGCAAGTTTCTTAACCTCTCTGGGCTTTAGTTTCCTTACTCCATAAGCATCCTTGCCCTGGCCTGTGTGGCTTAGTTGACTGGGCATCGTACCACAAGCCAAAAGGTGGCTGATTCAATTCCTGGTCAGGGCACATGCCTGGATTGTGGGTCTGGTCTCCAGCCAGGACGTGTGTGAGGGGCAACCAACTGATGTTTCTCTCCCTTTCTTTCTCCCTACCTTCCTCTCTCTAAATAAATTAAATCTTTAGCCCTGGCTGGTGTGGCTCAGTTGAATTGAGTGCCGGCTTGTGAACGAAAGGGTCACTGGTACAATTCCCAGTCAGGGCGCATGCCTGGGTTGTGGGCCAGGTCCCCAGTGGGTGGGCACGGGAGAGGCGACCACACACTGATGTCTCTCTCCCTCTCTCCTTCCTTCCCCTTTCTAAAAATAAATAAATAACCTCCTTAAAAAATAAATCTTTAAAAATAGAAAACAAATTTTTAGAAAAAAAAAATCATAGTCCAGTTACATACTGATCTATGTAACTGTTTAAGTTTTGTAAGCGTTTATTTGAGCCAAATTGATGACATACGCCAGGAAGTAAGATCTCAAATCCTCCCACCACTATGTAAGTTCTAAGGCGTTCTACAAGCTCAGTGATTCTCAGGTTCAGCACATAAAACAAAGATAGGTAAATCAGGTGTTCAGGCTTTACCACTAACTGACCTTGCTCTCTTTGAGCAACTCTCTTGACTTTTTACGTGAAAGGAAAGAGTCTTTTTCTGTTCAATTCCAAAACGTGGGGATCCACACTGGATTTACTACAATGGATTTTAAAGTTAGGCTTGTTTAGTATTGTAAAGTGAAACCATTTTAATGGATTCACTTTACAAAAGAATTCAGAGGGCATACAATTCTTTAAGAATTCATGTAACACAGCCCTGGCTGGTATAGCTCAGTGGATTGAGAACGGGCTGAGAACCAAAGTGTCATTAGTTTGATTCCCAGTCAGGGCACATGCCAGGGTTGCGGACCAGGTCCCCAATAGGGGATGCATGAGAGGCAACCACACATTGATATTTCTCTCCCTCTCTTTCTCCCTCCCTTCCCCTCCCTCTAATAAATAAGTAAATAAAGTCTTAAAAAAAAAAAGAAAGGAAAAATAAACTTCACACTGAAAAATTTTGCAAAGCTTTTTTTTACTAAAAAAATAAAATCAGATTTTAAAAGGTGAAAAAAAAAAAAAGAATTCGTGTAACACCTAGGGGGGTGGGTAGGCCAGGGGAGAGTAATTGGGGGGGGGCACGACACAACTGGAATTGAACAATAAAAAATAATAATAATAATTCATCTAACTCCTAAAATGAGGCCTACTGGGTCTCAAAGGCAGCCAGGACCTTTCACCTAGTTACCAGCACCACGTACTATTTGTGTGATTACCCCAAATCTTTCTGTTGTCCTATAGACACAGCTCCCTTGACAGCAGAGACAAGTAAAAGAAACAGAAAGCATAATCGTTGTCAAACTAAAGTGTAGGCTTGAGCCCACTGAGTGAGTATCCAGCATAAACACATAAAAAGACATAAAATTTACTAAGCAATTTACCAATAGGTAAAAGTTAATTCCTTCCCTCCCTCCATCCTTCTCTCTCTCTCTCACACACACACACACCAGTGCCTTTCCCCACCCCCTTCTCAGGCACTGCTCTCTTGAGGAGCATACCCATGCCTTCCCCCTTCTCCTTCCCCCAGACACACAACCTTTGCCTTTCTCTCTCCTAAGTTACGTGGGCCCTTCTTTTGCCTCTGTAATTTGTTTCCTGAGCCCACGAGGCCCAGCTGGCTCACTTCTTTCTACCTTTGTGTGTGACTTTCTCAATAAACTTTCTTCTTCGATTTGGAAAAAGAACACTGAGGCATAAAAATACAAAGAACATCGTGGGCCAATCTTGAAAAGATTTATGCAGAAAGGAGTTTTAAGAGGCAGGTTTTCAAGAGCAGAAGCAACCCAAAATGACAGAGAATAGGGTTGAAGCCTGGAATGGGATTCTGAATCAAGGCTCTTTACCTTCCAAGTGTTGGGGGGCAGGTTCCCTGTTCACAAGGCTCCAACCCCCTGATGCCTCCACTCAGTGCCACTCAGGAGAGGCTCCCAGTAACCCATCTTGTTGGCTATTCTCCAACTGAGTCTTCCTTCCCAGAGCAAGTTCTATCACCAAGGGGATGGATGTGATGTCACAATCAGGAGCTCTCTATTAATAGGAACAAGGAAGAAAAAGGTGAGTCAGGGTAAGGACCTCCCTCCATGTGGCGGTAAGACTGGTCAGACTCAGATCTGATGGTTGGTTGCAAAGGATGAGACAACTGCATTAAGGTTTCTACGCTAGGTATACAGGACCCCCGCCTATGGAGCGAAACCTTTGGCTAAGGAATCACATGCATGGCCTGGGAGCTTCGAACATACCTGAGATGGGGAGAAAAAACAAGAAGAAAGGCAGAGAAGGGGAGAAGTGTGAAGTCCACAAAGATTCTTTTATTTGTGCAAATAACTACCAGCATGTCAAAGACTCTAAATTTGGGGCTATACAATGCCTAGATCCACGATTCCTTACACGCACAGTATGATGCTTTCATAGTTCCAAAGTGCTTTCATGTAAATTATTTCATTAAAAAGAATTCTGGTCCTATCCTCCAATTGGAAAATACTATTTCATAAGGAGAAGATACTCAAAAATGTTGGTACAGGTGCAATTCAACTTCCCAATTGAGAACATATTCCTGAAGGGATCAGGCTTTGAAAAAAAAAAAAAAAAAGAGCAGTAAAACGGGAGATTATTCCAAGGTAGGCAACCGAGAAGGTTAGAGGTAGCAGTATGATCTGGCTGAAGAGGCACTCATTACTAAAAGGATGAAACGAAGCAGAGGGAGACCAGGTTTCACACGCATAGTGCTGAGAGATCGAGTCAACACAATACAGAATAGCCGCCATCCAAACTCCTTTCCTCACCCCCACACGCCCATCAATAGATTAAGGGCTGTGTTAGGAAGATATAGGATGATGATGATTTTAATACATAAAACAGGGACCATTTCGTCTTCTGAGTCTGGTACACATACTCCTTCCTTGACTACGCTCATCAGCCACCACACCTTCAGTGTGCTATTTTTAAACTAATCAGAGATAAAGGTGCAATGCCAGACCACACGTTCTCTTCCCTGTGGGTGGGGGATGGGAGTAAGTTGATATGTTTCTCCCCATCCATAATACAAAGGAGGGTATAAAGCTTCTTTCATTTTGACAACACAGTACTGCCCAGCACCCTGGCATATGCCCCGTACCTCAAGAAATGCCTCCAGGAACCAGTGCTGCTGGCTCTGCTCAGTCCTCTTCTAGTAACAAGGTCCAGACTTAGAAAGCAAATAGTTGCCCGTGCTGGGGAAGTTAATCCTACTTCAATGCTCCCTCGGCCATAACAAAACAGGATTTTCCAACTGAGGACCAGGAGTCAGGAGATTTGGCTTCTGGTCCCAGCTTTATCAACTGTATGACTTTCAGCAAGCCATGTAACCCTTCTGTCAAGCAGGGGAAATGATTATCTGCCTTCTACCTTACATGTTGTCCTGAAAAATCAAATGGCATGATAAATGTAAAGCATACTGAATACTGCTATTCTCAGGTAACGTATTTGTAGTAACGGAATGCAAAATAACTTTAGAGTACTGAGAACCAGTAGGGAAATGCTTTGAAAGAAGCTTGTTTCTTCTTTTCAATTACTGGGAACCAGGCGCAGCCACAAGTCAGCTGGACACACAGGGTATTTACATTATTGCATCACTCAGATTCGCTACCACTAGTCTACTCCATTTCTATTTGGGCAAAAACTATCAGCCAGCAACTCCTTGCCCCCTTGTCAGATTCTAAAACCACCTGTATAGTAAGGGATTAGACTAGCACTATCACGGCCCAGTTCCCAAGAACAGTGGCTCAGTGATTCCAACAGTCAGATCTGCTATTAGGCGGAATAAAGTCAGTTTCTGAATGGGGACAAGGTCTGTGAGTCCCTTAGGCAAAACACCCTCACCCCTCTTAGCTTTCTGCTCCTTCTTCAGCCCCTCCTCCCCATTCCTCTATTTCCCGTGTCCTACATTGGAGAAGGCTTTCCGGTGTGTGAAGCCTGCGAAGAGGGCTTGGCCGCAAACCCAGGGCAGGGATGTAAGGAATGTGAGATTCCTTCATGGAAGGGTAGGAGGGGGAGAAGGGGGAAGGAATGGAGGAGGAAGACAAGGCTGCCAAAGACAAGGCATGGGAGAGGAGCCAAGCTATGGCGCTTAGAGGGCGGGGGTTCAGGTTCCGCCATCCCTGCCCGGGCTAGCCCCCAGAATGCTCTCTTCTCCTCCCGGCCCGTCAATCACTGCCCATTTAAACACCACGTTGTTCACCCAGGTCCCCTCCTCCCTGCCCTCCAGCCCCCGCAGGCACCTTCCCGCGCTTAAGGCTCCAATGGAGCTCCCCAATAATCCACCCTCCTGCACCCCATTATCACCTCCAGACTTCTCCTATTGCTGCTCCCTTTCTCCATTTTTCATCTTTACTCCCACCCCTTATCCTGCCCTCCAATATCTCGAACCCCGGCTCCAATACCTGGGACATCGCCCCCTCCCTTCCCACACCCTCTTTTAGGTGTGAGCCCGCGCAGGCGCAGTACGCACCGCCCTGGAAGCGGCCTGGACTTTCCGTACCCCAGCCGGGCTGTAGCTGAGGCCGCAGCGGCCACGGGACAACCCCGGTGCCGTGTCTCAGCCTTTCCTGGGAGGGGAAGGGGAAGGGAAGGAGAGGGAGAAAGGTTCCAACCACTCGGAGCTGTTGAGACAGCCTCTTGCCCCGCCCACCGCTGCTACGCAACCCGGCGGAAACTCGTCACCAAACCCGCCTCTTTGTTTTAACTCAGACCTAGACTAGAAGCTACGAGCGGCCAGCGAAGAGGGAGGAAAGCTAGTCAGGCCTCCGCTGTAGACCGGAAGTCTTTATGGTCTCAACGAGGACTGTATAGCCATTTGGGAGGGAGGACTCTATACTCCCCTGTGGGAACGTCAGGGGCGGATTCTGAGGTAGACTTCCTTGAAAGGCGAGACTTCGCTTTGGAGGGGCGCACGTGTCCTGTGTCCTGGGGCTGATGAGGCGTGGTACGAGATCGTCTCGAATTGACTGGCCTGCAGTGTGACCTGCTACCTGCCAGGCCCCTCTCTGTTTTCTAGAGACGTGCTCAGCGTCCCAGAGCCTTCCGACCCTATGAGTCATAGTCATGGGAGTGGATAGTGTGTCAACAAGGCGACCAACGCGTGGGGAACGGGGCAGTATCTGATCGCAAAGCTTTGACCTAGAGTGTGCAATGCGTTGCCCATCTCTCTACCAGCTGTGCTCCTACCGTATACGTCGGCTCTCTGAACGCTCGTAGAATTCCTTGAAACACCTAAGGGAAGAGAAGGGAGTTTAAATGTCTCTCTTTCTGGGTTTGATTTCCTTAGAATATAACACCTTGGCTGGGGGTGGGCGGAAGAGAATCTGAGCTCCGAGGAAAGTCAGGGTGGAGCCTAAAGCGCTCTAGAGAAAGGTAAGGGATTAATTAATTAAATTGCGAAGGCATCACAATTACCCAACCTCTTAGGCTGATCTAATATTAAGTAGTATTTGCTATGGATATTCACCAAACAGATGGTAATGCACATATATGTGCATTTGCTTATATGTATTTGGCTTGTGCACAATATTACTGAGCTGGCTACCTTTTGTTATCAGCAAGTCCCAAAGGGAACTAAAGGTTCAGGTCTCTTCTTTTCAGTCATCTGGGGGTTGGGGGCTGAGATCAGTGAGACTACAGCATTGGGAACAAGTGCGTTTACAATTGTGAGAGGGACTAATGCAAATGTTGCTCTCTACCCAAGGTCCCATTTCTTCCAAGGGGCCGAGTCTGCCTATTGTCTGTGGTATGAATGCCACTTTTGGAGACCCTGACCAAGCTAGTGTGTTAATGATGAAGGACCCCAAACCAAGAATAAAGATGAGGGTTAAAGCAGTGGGAGAAGAGTAAACTGCTTGCCGCATGCTATGCACTGCTTTTAATTTCCGTTTGCTTGTCTGCAAAATTACATATTTAAGAATTGTCGGGAAATAAGTGAAGCGCTGTGTCAGGTTTCAAACTTTTGTCTGCTGGATTCCAAAACTCTTGGTTCTTTCTCCACTGTGTCACGTCCAAGAAAGAAACAAAATATTAGATCCTAATCAGGGGTGTAAAATTCATTTTCACTGGGGGCCACATCAGCCTCGCGGTTACCTTCAAAGGGCCGAATGTAATTTCAACTCCTTAACAGTTAAGGATAGTTACATTTATACAGTCCTAAAATTATTTCGGCCCTTTGAAGACAACCGGGAGGCTGATATGGACCCTGGTGAAAATGAGTTTGACACCCCTGTCCTGAGTGTATTCTCCCAGTCAAGTAAAGGAAAATTGGAACTGGAGGCGTCCCCTGGTGGTCTATCTTTCTCATCGCTAAACCCATTAGTTCCCAGCCTCTCAGAATACCTGGAATACCCGGCTTCTCGGCGCGTGAATCGCGGCTCCCGATTGGCTGGGTGGGCCAGAGGCGGGGCGCTCCAAAACGGTGTTGATTGGTTGGAGGAGGCTAGGGGAAACTTCCGGGAATGCTCAGGCTCCCTTGTTCCAATGAGCTGCATCCGGCGGCAGTGGGGCATGTAGCTCCCCCTGCGGGTGGTTTAGCAGCATACACCGTCCTGCCGTCTGCCTGGGTGGGTGGTGGGCTGTGGGTGGGGGAGGGGATGGACCGAGTCCCGGCTTGTCCGTATGAGGGTTCGGGAAGGTTTGGAGACTAAGATTCTATTCCCTGACCGGGTTCCCTACCCACCTCTTCGTCGGCTCCCCCAACTCGGGAGACTGAAGGAGCATCTCGGGAAGGGGCATTCCAGCCCCGAAGCAGCCTATCCAGAGACACCCAAATTCTGATCTTGAAGTTGGAGGCCCCCAGGGAAGTTCGTTTCTAACCTTTTAGAAGAGTTAGAGGGTTTGAGGCTGCCTGACCCCGGCCGATTGTGGTAGGTAGACGTTGGGAAGTGGAGCATGGGGGCGAACGCTCCAAGCATTGAGCCTTCATCCTCTTTTCCCCTTTCTAGTGGGGTGCTGAGGCTGAGGCAGCATGACGACGGAGACCTTCGTGAAGGATATCAAGCCCGGGCTCAAGAATCTGAACCTCATCTTCATTGTGCTGGAGACAGGTGGCTATGCTGGGGCAGTGGGCCCTCTGGGGTCGGGGGGATTCTCAGGGTTGGGGAGCGGAAGGGGAAAAACATCACCTCCGTTGTTAACTTGCTCCCTGGGTGGCAGAAAGCACCCCAAGACATGGCTCATGCCCAGTTGCTCTCCTAGACCCCAGCCCAGATAGTTGCAGTGAGATGTAGGGTAGATGGAATCTCACCAGATCCAAACCTCCAGTGCCACACGGCCTCTTTCCATTCAGCGCTCTCTCCATGGTGCAGCCCCTCTATTTCCCACCTCCACCCCAGCCTACCCCAGGGATTTGGCTTTATCCTGTTTGTACAACTTTTCCCGCACCCCGCCAATATATCTAGATCTCATCCTTCTGACCATTCCTCCGGCCGTTTATCTGTTCCCACCAGGCCGAGTGACCAAGACAAAGGATGGTCATGAGGTTCGGACATGCAAAGTGGCAGACAAAACGGGCAGCATCAATATCTCCGTCTGGGACGACGTGGGCAACCTGATCCAACCTGGGGACATTATCCGGCTTACCAAAGGGTAAGCTAGCTGGTGACCCTTGGTTGTCCAAGAGCAGTAACAGTCGAAGGGGTGGGTTACAGTCCCCATAACTCTTCTGAGTACTCTGAATCCTGCTTTTTGTGCCCCCACAGGTACGCTTCAGTATTCAAAGGTTGTCTGACACTGTACACTGGCCGTGGGGGTGATCTTCAGAAGATTGGAGAGTAAGTGCTGGCTTGGGGATTGGAATGTTAGAAGCAGCAGGCCAAGAGAGTAAGTTCAAGGTTTGTAAGGAAGGAGGCAGCATAAGGGTATGCAGTTCATGTCCTGTATCTGGACCTTTTTGAGGCCTCCAGCAGTGGTCCAAAGGATGGGTCTGAGGCTGTGGCCACCTTCTCCCCTTGCAGATTCTGTATGGTTTACTCCGAGGTTCCTAATTTCAGTGAGCCAAACCCAGAGTACAATGCCCAGCAGGCACCCAACAAAACGGTGAGTCCCATGGCCATGATGTGGGGGGAGAGCAGGTCCAGCCAAGAAGCATGGTAGGAATCAAGGTCTGAGTGTAATTTGTGCCTTCAGGTGCAGAACGACAGCAGCTCTGCCGCTCCCCAGCCTACCACCGGACCCCCTGCTGCTTCTCCAGGTAAACCTGTTTCCTTCCATTCGCTGGACCACCTAGTTCCCCTACTCTCCGGAGCCTGGAGAGACGTACAGCCATCACTAATTTTCCAAATCTCTCTTCTCTCAGTGTACACCCTTCCACCCAATTCTTCTCCCAGTTCTCTTGCAAGATTTGGGGATCTCTTTCAATCACGGACAGAGCCCTGGCACCCTTTTGCCACTACCACTCTAAGTCAAAATGAGAACAGTTTGTCCCCAAAGATTGTACTCCTTCATTGTAGCTTGTTTCTGCCTGCCTCTTCTCTGGCAGAGCCTTGCCCTTTCCTTGGTTACCCATTATACGGCATTACTTCCACGACTCTACACAGAGCCCACACCACACAGCTTTTGAGCACTAGATAGACCCTGTTGGGGTCACGACTCTTCCTGAAACTAAAGACCCCACTTCTAGGCCTTGGGATTGTGATTCTTCCACCTTGTGCACTTCAAGCTGCTGCTTTATCCTTTTGAAAAATCGACGCCTTACTGCAGATCATCAGCTTTTAATTAGAATCACTCACCAACACCTCCTCCTTTGTCTGGTGCGAGCTTCTCCTCAGGAAACTGGTTTTTACTGCTCTTTTCTCCCTCTGGGTCATCTCTCCGCTGACCCTGCTGCTCCCTGAGTGTTCGGCTCTCTTTTGCCTCAGAGAGGAGCGTGCACGAGGCTTCTCCGTGACACTAGGCTTCGGGCTGTCTCTGCCCTTCCTCAGTTTGTGTCTGCATCCCCAGTTACCACGGTTTCAGAATTGTTTCTCAGAATCCCCAGGGGTCATGTGTTTGTTTTTTTTGGAAACACCATGAAATAACATTTAATTCCACCACAAAAATTAGCATCCATGTTTTCAACTGGAAATACAACAGAAAATTACACATTTTCAGATCTCCATAAAAATATTTTAATTAAGGTTCATTTAAGCCTATTTGTCCTGATACTCACTTGCCAGGTGTTTATTCACTTTGTCTTCTGCCAGTAGATACAGAAGGCTTACCAAAAAATATGTCTGGCATCAACATTGACCTTCTAATATGCTCTCCATTTTCCTGTGAATTGAGAAAAGGGTAATATTCTTCAGTTCTGGCTGAAGATACCTTTCTGGCGGAGCAGGGCTCAACAGGAATGTGGTCGGAGAAGCACTAGCCTATGGCTTTTACCCCACTTAGGGTTCATAGTGCCTGTGTACGGGAGAGGCGGGGAGGCTGCCTTCATTTAACAAACTTTATTTTTATTTTTTCGTAATTTTTAGAGAGAGGAAGAGAAGGAGAAAGAGAGGGATAGAAACATCAATGTGTGGTTGCCTATCGTGTGCCCCCTACTGGGGACCTGGCCCGTACCCCAGGCATGTGCCCTGACTGCGAATTGAACTGGCAGTCCTTTGGTTCTCAGGCTGTCGCTCTATCCACTGAGCTACACCAGCCAGGGCAACCAACTTTGTTTTTTAATGTATTTTTAGAGAGAGGGGAAGAGAGGGAGGAGAGGGATAGAAACATCAATGTGTGGTTGCCTCTGGTGCACTGGGGACCTGGCCCTCAACCCAAGCATGTGCCCTGGCTGGGAATTGAACCTGCGACCCCCGGCCTGCAGGCAAGCATTCAATCCACTAAGCCACTCCAGCCAGGGCCATCTAACAAACTTTTATAGATGAGGGATGCCAAGGAATAAAACACAGCACCTACCTTTAGGAGCTTGTCGTCTATGAAGGAGATAGTTACACAGACGGTGATGGTAAAACACTAAGTGCAAGGATGATAGTGATAGGTGCAGTTACTGGAGCTCCAGGAAATCATCTCACACATCTGGCTTCAGTCACACATTTAAAATACACACAGAATGATACTTATTATGGATATTTGGGGTGGGGGTGGATAAGAGTATTTGTAATAATTATTTTGCTTATTCTTATCCATATTTTCCAAAATGAACAAGTATCATTGTGATACACTCCATACCTTTTTTTTTTTAATGAGAACGTTTATTTAGAAAGTTACAGAGATAGTAAAAGTGAGCTCTAGAACAAATGGGATAAGGAAACCAGTTGCAGAGGCAAAAGAAGGGCCTTGCCGCTAATGAAAGTACGCTGGACAAGAAGATTCAAGCAGATGTGCTCTGGGGAGAGAGAGAAAGTGTGCTTTCTAATTTTTTTTTTTAATTTATTTTTTTGACCCTGGCCGGTGTGGCTCAGTGAATTGAGCGCTGGCCAGTGAGCCAAAAAGGTTGACAGATTGATTCCCAGTCAGGGCACACATCTGGGCTGCAGGCCAAGTCCCCAGTTGGGGGTGTGTGAGAGGCAACAGATCACACATCGATGTTTTCCTCTTCCTTCCCCTCTTTCTAAAAATAGATAAATAAAATCTTTTTAAAAATAAAGTAAAATAAATTTAAAGAAAAAAAGATCCTTCTTATAACACAGACTCGTCAGGCCCTTCCCCTTCCCATGCCTGTCAAGTTTTACAGTCACTTTTGGTAAAGGGGCATTTTGTCAGAGGTCCTTGAGCCTAGAACTAAACAGCTAACTCTAGGTCTGGCTCCCAATGACACAGATGAATTAAAGAAAAATACTGAACTACAGTTCATATAGCAACTACCAGAATGACCGAGCCTTCCCTGGGACTCCGGGCACACTCCCCACACTGTCCTCGTTCGGCCCAGCTGGCCTTAGTGTGAAGTTGTGCTTGGCCGAAGACCCCTACTCCCTGGGGATGGACCCCTCTCCTGCCTTAGTTCTCTAATTCCTGTGTTTCTTCCCCTTTCCCCACTCCTAGCCTCTGAGAGCCAGAACGGGAATGGACTGACTGCCTCACCTGGTCCTGGTGGTGGCCCACACGCCCCTCACACTCCTTCCCACCCCCCCAGCACCCGAATTACCAGAAGCCAGCCCAACCACACAGCTGCTGGCCCTCCTGGCTCTTCCAACAACCCTGTCAGTAACGGCAAAGAAACCCGGAGGAGCAGCAAGAGATAGCAAGACATTTTTCCTCACGTCCCACCACTGACCATAACCCAAGTGTGCGCTGAAGAACACAGCCTTCTACCGGGCTGCTGGCTTGGGGGTGGGAAGAGGTAGGTAGCAGTATTTTAGCCACTAAACTTCACTGAAGGGTGGTGAGAAGTGGTCTTACCCACCCTAAGCCTGTACTCTCCCCTTGTCCAGCTGAAGCTGCCCGTGCCCTGGAATTCAGGGCCCTCTGCCTGCCTTTCTTCCTCTTTAGAAGCGACAGTTACAGTCTCTTTCCTCTTCATGTGTGATGTGGAAGTCTAATAGAATCCCTTCTTCTCAATAAATGTTACCACTCTGTACTGGACTCCTTTGCTTTTTGTGGGAAAAATGAAGAGGTTAGCAGCTGGGCGTTTGGGAAAGCGGGGTGTCCCTGGGAGGTGGAGAGGAGATTGGTCACGAGTAAGGAGGCTTAGGCAAAGCAGGCCTGCCCCTTTAAGGTAGTGTCCCTCCCCCGCCCCTTCCCTACAGGTGACCCTTGCCCGCCCGCCTGTCTACCCCACCTCACAGCTGTAACCAAGAAGGCTGTGTCCCCCTTCCTCTGGGCGTCCTTTCTGCCTCCTGCTGCCAGGTAATACCAACCTCGACCCCTTGGATCAATTGCCCCGGTCAGACGGCTCCCTTGGTCTTAAGCAAGGTTGGACATCCGAGGAGAGCCCAGATACTTCTTCCCTCGTCCCCGCAGAGCTGCCCCTTTCTTGGCCATTGATTCCCAGAGGTCTGGCTCCTACTCTCTGGGGTGAAGAATTGCTAAAAACAATTTATTCTCCATGCGTGAGGGGTTGCCACTTATCTGCCTCCTGACCTTCCTCAGCAGCTTAGGAACACCTGGGGCCAACTTTCCCAGGAAATGTGGGGATGGGGGTGGAGCTGAATGAAGCTCACTGCCAGATGTAAGGTAGGTGGGGTGGGGGCATGTGAGGGAAAGGTTAAAATAGTACCAACTGAGTTAGGGGGTGGATTATTTAGAAGAAAAGACTAGGCCCAGATTCTCCTTAGCCATGTGGCTTTTCCAGGGGCAGAGGGTGGCCCCTCCCTACTGGGGGCCCCCAGCAGAGACTGACCTTTGACCCCCACCCAAGAGACCAGTGAACCATTAACTCCTCACCCACGTGTGCCTTCCCACTCTTGCCCCACCCCTGACCCCGCCCAAGGCAGGTGGGCTAAGAGGGGCGGGCTTGTCCATCCCAGCCTTCCATCTGACGTGGCTTCCATTCCACCTGGGAGCCAGAGGCTGGGCCCAGCTGGCTCCCCTGACAGGAACCTCTTAGTGTCCACAGCGAGGCATGACAAGGACCTGAGGTGATGGGGCTCTTGTACTACCAGTGGGAATGGGGTTCTGGGGACTGAAGAGGGATAGAAAGGTGGGGCAAGGTTGAAGGCTGGGGTTTCGGGGACAGGGAACAGACGGTCAGCTCTGGATCGGGTAAGGGGAGCACCCTGAGTCAGGGAAGGTGTTCTAGAAACTGGCAAATAAGAAGCCGATCCAGGAGGATGTTAATAGGGAGGACGGAAGCTGGAGTGGGGGCTTCTGCTAGATTTAATGGGGGGGCTGTCTGAGCATGAGCGGCCTCCTCTGGCCCTGCACTGAACGGCCGAGCAGGAGCACTGACCCTTCCTCCTCGTTCTTCCAGGGCACAGTCCTCAGGATGTTCCAGAGGGAATAGAAGCTGGATCCAGAGCCTCTGACCAGCTCGCCCTGATAATGGGGCTCCCAATGAGTCATCTGCTGGTTGCCATATGTGTGTGTGCAGCCTTGGGCTGGGGAGGGGGCTCAGACCCTGACCTGGGCCCTGCTGAGCTGGAGCAGAGCCATTACCTGGCCCAGCTGTTCGAACTGTACGGGGAGAACGGCACGCTGTCTGCAGGGGGCCTCGCCAGGCTTCTGCACAGTCTGGGGCTTGGCCGGGTTCAGGGGCTGCGCCTGGGACACTACGGGCCTCCTGCGGGTCACACTGCAGCCCCTGCTGGAGACAATTCCACTCACAGGTACTAACCCCTTCTCCCACCACCAAATCCCACCTCCCGGCTCTTTTCAGTGCTTAGATCGGTCTCCAGGGCCTAAACTCTCTGGCTCCGGAAATCAGATTCCTAGGATTACAAATCTGGGGGGACCTGACTCTTTGTATCCCCTCAAGGTCCCCTTCGCCTCTGTCACCTTCTAGTCCTCTCTCTTCCAGATCCCTGCACCCTTCAGTCCCTTGTTTTTAGTCCCAGTGCTCAGTGTCTCCAGGCTGCCGTGGCTCCCAGTTTGCGGCCTTTTGGGCTGTCCCCCACTCCTATTTCCTGTCACTTCCATGTCCCCCATCCCTGTAGTAACGGACAATTCTCAGATCCTCCCAGGACTGATACTCCTTTGGTTTTTGGGTCCCAGGAACTCCAGCCAGTGGCTGGTCTTCCGTTTTCCCCTAACCTCCCTGGCACCCTCTCGAGGGGGGTTTCTCAGAGAACAAGGGCAAGTCTGACTTTCTACCCGCCCATCCGTTCCAGGCCACAGGACCCCAAATGGAATGTGGATGTCTGGGCAGAGCTGCCTCTGGGTCCCTCGGGGTGGGGTCACCCTGAGCAGCCCAAGGCCTCACCACCACCCCGTGGGCCAGCCCCCTCGGGCCTGGACCTCTTTCACAGGCTCCTGCTGCTGGACCATTCACTGGCTGACCACCTGAATGAGGCCGTGAGTCTGATGAGCGGGGAGATGAGCCCCGGGATTTAGATGGCGTGAAATGTTTAAAGAATCAGTAATTTAAAAACAAAAGATTTTACTTATTTTTAGAGAAAGAGGAAGGGAGAAAGAAAGAGGGAGAGAAACATCAGTGTGTGGTTGCCCCTCGAGTGCCCCCAACTGGGCACCTGTCCTGCAGCCCAGGCTTGTGCCTTGACTGGGAATCAGACTAGTGACCCTTTGGTTCACAAGCTGGCACTCAGTACCCTGAGCCACACCAGCCAGGGAAAGAGTCAGTAATTTAAGAGTTACTTTTTAAAAATCCAACTGTGGTGTTGGGGTATGTTATTCCAATACGAAGTATGTTCCCTCTGGGCTTAGGGCAGATAGCCACGCTCAGGACTCCAAGAACCAGCTTAGTGGTCACACAGCCCACAAAGCACAGAAACCAGAGAAGCGGCCCAGGGTAGGCTGTGGGGTTGATTATCTGGACAGGGGCCTGCAGGGAACAGACATCTGTTTTCATCCAGAAAGACAGTGAACTTGTCCCACATACACCAGAGGGCAGTCAAAGCTACAGAGCTAACCCTGAAGCGGGCCTGGGAGAGTGAGCACCCCAGAACAGGAAGTAGTCAAGCCAAAGGCTGGATAAACATGTGACAGGGCTGTTGAAAGGAAGGTTGATGGCATTTCAGGTTCTTTTCCCTTCTAAGAATCTGGACGGGAGAGTTCTAGTTGTCTCACTGAATCCATGACCGAATCAATGAAACCATCAGGTGCTTGGGAGGGAGGGAGGGAGATGGTGGCAATGTTCACCAGCACCCCAATCTGCACTGAACTGAACATTGGTATTGGGTCAAATAGTCACTGATAATGAACACATACTGCTTACATGTACCTGTACCCAGTCCCTGATGCACAGAGGCCTGGGAAAGACCCAGTAGTCCACGTGCTACAAGGGCAGGTGTGCGTCACAGTTCAGTGTGTAACTCCCAACTCAACTCCCCCAGTGTCTGAATGGCTCCCAGCTGCTGGTCAATTTTGGCTTGAGCCCCGCCGCCCCTCTCACCCCTCGTCAGTTTGCTCTGCTGTGCCCAGCCCTGCTTTATCAGATCGACAGCCGAGTCTGCATCCAAGCCCCAGTTCCAACCCCGCCAGGGGATCTACTGTCTGGTCAGTGGGTGAGAGTGGCTGGTAGGGCACCCTGAGTCCTGGTAGGGAGTGGGCTCCTAGCCAAGGAAAGGGGCTCACTGGGGTCCTGCCTCCCCTCACATTGTATCTTTGGCTCTGAGCCCCTCCCCCTAGCCCTGACCTGACTTCAGCCCGATTCTCCCCAGCCCTGGTTCACAGCACCCTGGCAGTCCTGCTGCTCAGCCTCCCTGCTCCCCTCTCCCTGTTGCTGCTGCGGCTCCTTGGACCTCGTCTATTGCGGCCCCTGCTGGGCTTCCTGGGGGCCATGGCTGTGGGCACACTTTGTGGGGATGCACTGCTACACCTGCTGCCACATGTACGTGTAGCCCCTCCCTCATTCCCCTACCCCCTTTGGCAGACAGCCCCTCACACCCGAGATGTCCCCAGTCATAGGATATCCCCTCTACCTCTGTCAGCCCACAGCCTGCCTTCTAGTGGAATATGTAAGTGAAGGCTTGCCACCTCCCACCCAGGAGAAGGATGTTATGGGGTGCAGAGCTTTTGGGGGCCTGTCCTAACCTCCTCTCTGTCAGGCACAAGGAGGGCACCATGCCGGACCTAGTGGGCGACCAGAGGAAGACCTGGGTCCAGGGCTGTCGGTGCTTGGCGGTCTCTTCCTGCTCTTCTTGCTGGAGAACGTGCTAGGGATTTTGCGGCACCAAGAGCTAAGACCAGTGAGTGACCCCCTTCTTTCCTCCTGCTGAGACCAGAGTCCTCCCCAAGAACTGACCACATGAACCAGGAAGTGAGGAGCCGAGTGTGCTCCTGGCTCTGCCATTTGCCTGACTGCCGGCCCTGACTGCTAATGGGGAATGGGTAGGGCTCCCTCAGCATAGACTCAGGACTCTGCCTGGCCCAACAGTTTCCGCTTCTGAGTTCTCGGCAACAGCAGGGAGGTGCCAAGCTGGGAAGAGAGTAGAAGCCAAAAAAACATCCCCAAGTGCCAGAAACAGAACCAGGCATTCATTTTTCCAGCCAGTAGCCTGGTCTCTCCTTAGCCCCTGGTGTTGCTGCCTCCTCCACTAGGAGGGATATCTTCCTATTTTAGAGGTGCTGCAGGCGGAAAAGAAAGGATCTCAGAACACCAAACCTGGACCTGGAGGATGGCAGCGGGATGGCACTTCAGCCCCGACCGGCAGCTCCAGGTGACTAGAGCAGAGGATGAAGAGTAGGTTCCCAGTCTTACTTGCAGCCACCGACACTGTCCTTGTCTTTCTTCCTGCAGAGCCAGGGGCTCTGGGCTGCAGCGAGCAGGACAGCCAGCCCCCACTAGCCCCAGCCCTTGCTGGGCACCAAGGCCACAGTCACGGGCACCAGGGTGGCAGTGACACCAGTGTAACATGGATGGTCCTCCTGGGAGATGGTCTGCACAACCTCACTGATGGGCTGGCCATAGGTGTGAAGGGAGGGGCGGAGGGAGGCAGGTACCTGGAGCTGGGAGTGGGCTACCAGGACCTGGGGATCACGGAGGGCACACGGGCCCGGCCCCTGGGGAGAGCTTCCTTCCAGACTGCCCACCTCTAGTGCTGCCACCCCAGGTGCTGCCTTCTCTCATGGCTTCCCCAGCGGCCTCAGCACCACCCTGGCCGTGTTCTGCCACGAGCTGCCCCACGAACTGGGTAGGAGTGGCAGAGTGGGGTTGGGGTGGAACCTGGAGGCTGGCGGGTGATGCCGGTGAGGGGCAGCCCCGGCTCACTCCCTCCTACCCTGTCCTCTCCTCCCAACAGGTGACTTTGCAATGCTGCTCCGGGCAGGGTTTCCCTTTCGGCGGTTGCTGCTGCTGAGCCTGGTGTCTGGAGCTCTAGGGCTGGGGGGTGCAGCCCTTGGCGTTGGGCTCAGTCTGGGCCCTGTCCCCCTCACTCCCTGGGTGTTTGGGGCCACTGCTGGGGTCTTCCTCTACGTGGCCCTTGTGGACATGGTGAGGTGTGGGGCAGGGCAGAGAAACTGAGGGTGGGGGGCCGTTGAGGAGAGGGAAGTATTAGTCCCCCCACCTCCACCACGGGCCACTGCCACCTGGAGGGTGGGGGGCCATAGGCCTGCGGTCTGAGAAACTAGGGCCTGGGAGAGTGGGGGCAGGGACTGCTGCTACTCCTTGACACCCTCCTCTCAGGCTTTGTGTTTCCGTGACAGAGACCAGGGTAGGATCCTGATGTTCTTTTCTTTCAGCTGCCAGCCCTGCTGCGTCCTCCTGAGCCCCTCCCTGCGCTCGAGGTGCTGCTGCAGGGGCTGGGGCTGCTCCTGGGGGGCGGCCTCATGCTCACCATCGCCCTGCTGGAGGAGCGGCTGTGGGCCCCGCCCTCTGACGGCTGACGGGCAGGGGAAAGGCATCCTGCGTGCTCTCCCTTCCCCCCAACCACAGGAATGGAGGCGGGACACAGGGCCAGTAGGAGCAATAGGATTTTAATAAACAGAACCCATCCCCAAGCCATGACTATGACAGTTGTACTTGCACCAAAACAGCATAGAAAACCAGGATGTGGTGGGAGGGGGCTCAAAGCGGGTCAGGGGGGACGAGAGTAGGGGCCTGGAGGGGACGGGTGCGTCAGTCTGCAGGGGGAGCATTGTGCTTTAGCCCAGGGAGGAGCGGGAGGGATGGGGCAATGCGCTGAGGTCCCCACTTTTTCCTGCTGCGCTCAGCACCCTGGGGATACTGGCATCTGGGCAGATCTGCCCTTTATTGCTGACCACCAGCATTAAACACCCCCGACCCCAACGCTAGCACCACAGGTGGATCCAGGGCAGGGAGAAGGGCAGGAAGGGGAACATTGCTTAGAGAAAGATTCAACTAGAATCCAGTGAATTGTGCTCAGTTCTCTTTACTTCCTACAACCGAGTACATGGGTCACAGGGTGGAGGGTGCAACGGGACATGGAACACGCCCGTCAGTGCCCCCAACACACCCCTGCACACAGGATGGTGGTGTCTGCAGCATCACAGGTCATGCAGGGCACGGGGAAGGGGAGGATCACACGCACATAGACGCCCGCAGCGGGTACCGGACAGAGAACACCCCTGAATATACACAGCTGTACACAGGGAACCCCAGGCCCCCAACCCAACCCTCTCCCCTGTCTTGCCGTCCCCCAGGCAGGAGGAACTGTATTGCTTTGAGAGAGCCGCCCTGGGGGCCACTCTGCCAGGCACCCTCCCCTCCCATGCCCTCCCCCCCAAGTCCCATTTTGGCACATCTGCAAGACACACAGCAGCAAGAGTCGGCACCCTCCCTCCCAGGCTTCTGTGGCTTGGAGTTGAGGAAGGGGTAGGAGGCTTCATCCTCCCTCTTTCTCCTAGCCCTTCCCAACCCCCTACCAAGCCCACTCCAGCCAGAACCCACCCACCCCTAAACGCACACACACAAAGCTGAGCTATCCAGGAATACAGGGAACAAGGAGATTGTCCGGGATGGGAGCAGAGGCAACGGGAGAGAAAGGACTGGAAGCAGAGACCCCACCCTGGTGTGGGGGTAAGACTGGCACAACAGCTACTTTAGTGCAATTGGAGAGGGTGCCCACAGTGAGGGATGGAGATGGGAGGGGAAGGCTCTCCCCAAACTCCCTGGGGGCAAAGTCAGGCTCCCCAGGGAAGGGGCCTCGCAGGAGTGAGCACGGGCCAAGGGCGGATCCTCTCGTCACCCGCCACCCTCTGCCCTCCTGGATGCAGTGACAG
>PVIA01015092.1:0-24068 GCA_004024845.1 Tonatia bakeri
TCTCCCTCCCGCACGCAGCCCCCGGGTGCCGGGTCTGCAGTGCTGGGGTTGGGGACAGGTGGGCAGCCGCCCCTCTTCCTCTCTCGGACCCCCCAGGTTGTCTGTGGCTCCGTCCCCCGGTCCCAGCCCCTTCCTTCCAGGCCCAGACCCCAGGCGGTGGGTCTCACCTCCCTCTGAAGGTGGCACAGAGCCCAAGACAGGGAGGAAATAGCCAGGGAAGATGCCACTTTGTCTACTTTCTCTGCCTGTTTTTTTTTTTTTTTGCTTCTTAAATTCTCATTCAAGCACTTGCTCATTGAGTTTTAGAGACAGGAGGAAAGAGAGAGAGAGATGGGGGGGACCAGGGAGCAACCCCGAAACCCAGGCACGTGCCCTGAGCGGGATTTGAACCTCTCACTTTTCAGCAGGTTGGACAATGCTTCCACCAACGAGGCCACACCAGCCAGGACTCTGCCTCCTTTAAAACAACAACCGGAAATGGCTTCAGAAACAAGGAGATTTCCGACCTTATTTTTGCCTCCCGAAGTTGATGAGGGCCACACACTCGTCCTTGTTCCCCAGGGATGTCGAGTTGGGGGGGCTGTGTGGACTCATGGTTGAGTAGGAAGCCCTGTAACCCCCACTTTATTCTTGCCTGCCTGCCTGCTGCCCAGCGACCCCCAAACATGAGCCCACACATCTCTGCTGAGCAAAAGCAAACCTCCAGGCCGGGAACCTCTGCGGTCGCCGGTCCCAGCCCTGCTTCCATGCGAGGTTCTAGAACGCCCGGCCGGCCCCGTGACATCGGCAGCCGCGCCCCCCACCCCGGCCTCTCTGGGGGACCAATCGGGGCCCGTCAACATGTCCCCGGTTCCTGAGACACGGAGTCCGTGAGGATTATGGGATAAAGACCGTGTGTGTCTCGCCCTGGAACACCATGTCCAAAACACAGAGAACACGCCGGCCGGCGGCCACTTCTTTTTTTTTTTCTTTCCAGTGTTCACAGCTGTTGGTCGGTAATCACAACGCAAGAGGTCTTGATTTTTTTGTTGTTTGTTTTAAATCTGCACCCGAGGATGCGTTTATCGAGTTTGGAGAGAGAGGAATGGGCAGGAGAGAGACAGACAGAGACATCGATGTGACATAGAATCATGGACAGGTCGCGTCCCGACGGGGGGACCGAACCCACAGCTTAATCACGCGCCCGGACCAGGGACCGAACCGCAACCTTCAGGCACCTGGGACGATGCTCCAACGCACTGGGCCACCCGGTCAGGTTTGTTTGTTTTTTAAATAAAACCTGTGCGGGCAGCACCTAGAAATAGGCACGAAGCAGTGATCCCGTCACCCCTAAAAACGCTTACTATTTAATGCACAGTACGTATCTTTAAAATCTTAAGGGAAATAGTATTCCTCAGCCCTCATGCACAGAGGACAAGAGATACACCATCCAGAACTTTGTTTGAGTGGGGAAGCTAGCGTGGTGAGCTCGGACACACACACACACACACACACACACACACACAGGCACCAGCACCATGCACACACCCGTGGGGGGGGCCAGCAGGTGTGCGGGAAGGACTTGCCCCCGGGCGGCCGGCAGGCGAACGCGGTTCCCTCCCTGGTTCTGCGAGTTACGTAACCTCCCCGTCTCGACCGCCCTTCTCCTTCCCTCTGCATAATTGGGGTAATCATTATCGTCGGCGGGAGAGACGCAGCGTAAATAAAACCACAGCCCCGTCGACGCCTGGCCGTGCCAAAGGCAGCCGGCACCGGCACCGAGAGGCTGCGGCTGTTATTTACGGGGAAGAACGGCTCTGCTGGCAGAAACCCCAGCCGCTCTGCGTTTTTGCGGTTTCCCCGCAGACAACCAGGCAGGTGAGCACACAGACGTGCCTGCCTTCTCACCTGTCCCCCGGCTTTTTCTGATGTTTCTTTTTACCTGGATGCCCCCAGACGGGGGTCTCCGTGGGGGACGCCGTTTTGATGCTGAGAAACGGTCCCGTTTCTCGAGAGGTAAAATGCCCAAATAGTGGTCACGAGCGAACCGCACGCACCCTGGGGAGCTGATTTATCTGCGGGCGCCGAGACAGGCGGAAGGGGGAACCCGGTGTGAATTTCCCAGAAGCGGCGAGAGGTGTCCCATTCTGGAGACACGGTACCGTCTCCGGCTGGAAGGTCCGGGGACACTGCCAACGATAAGGGACAATTGTACCCTCACCAGCTCCGTGACCTTGCCCAGAGGGCCATCTGTCCTGGCCTGAGTTTCAGTGCCTACGTCGGGGCTGGAACAAGAAGCTGACCTCTCCCCTGCATGGTGGCGAAGTAGACCAACCACACGGGGCTGTGTGAACATGAGGAGGGGTCCTGTGAATCTGTCTGAAGGGTCTCGGTGTCCCTGGGTGACTGGGGCGTCTGTGTTTTGCGGGGTGACCGTCCCTCAGAAGAGCACCCATTCTCTGCGGCCTTCTTGTCTTGAGAATGCCGAGACCCTCCATGGGTTGTGACTTCAATGACCATGAAGAGTGTGGATGCAGCCCTGGGCACGAGGCCGTCGTTTCTAAGACATTCTTGGTGGCGTTGGAGAAACTCTTGTTTTATGGGGACCGACACGGCTCGAGAGAGAAATACGTCCGAGGGAAGCTGAGCCCGGCAGGGGGGAACACACATAGAAGGCTCACCAGACTGGAGGGGGCCCTCGGGGTTCAGTCAGCAATAGTAGCTGCCGGGACCGAGCAGCGGCCGCCTGGAAGTACCCTGCATGGTGTCCGTCCACTGTCCCTCCCAGACATGCCCCACTGGCCTCCAAGCTCACTCCACCACCTATCCCTGGGGCTCCTGGAGCATCAGGCACTTCACGGGGAGCCCCTTTCTGCTCCCCCACTCCCAGCAGCTCGTGGGAAACAGGCTGACAGATCCCGGATTCCGGGCTGTGCGTGGGGTGCAGACATGAAGGGCTCTGGGGCAAGGGGTGTTTTCTCCCCCGGGGGGACACGGTGGCAGGCAGGTACAATTCAGAATGTGAGCAGCACCGTTTGTCTCCAGAGTGTCTGAGCTGATTGCACCACCTTCCCCCACCCCCAGAGCCCCCGGCTTTGGAAACCGACAGACCTTCCTATGCTTGCTGCCATTAGGAATGTTTGTTTGTGGGACCGAGTGGGCTGAGTCTGATCCTTGTGGTCCTGGCGGGGGAAGGTGGGCTGCGGTGCCCAGTCCATTTGGGGCCACCAGTTATGTGGCCAGTTCCACGCAGTCCCCTCAGAAAACATTTCCGTTCCATCTACGGGGGTCGGAGGGTGGGGTGGGGGGCTCCACGGAGCCGTCTTTATTCACGCACACAGCACTGCTCCTCTTCAAAACTGGGTCTCCGGGCCCCGTTCCCCCCGCACCAGATCCGGGAGATGTGCCTCAGACACTGCAGAAGCTCTCGCCGGCTCAATCCGTTTCCCCACGGCAGGCAGGCAGGCAGGCAGGCAGGCAGCGGCACGGCACGCACGCCGCAGCTAATCACCCCGCGTCAGACAGTGTCAGCCCCTGGAGTTACCGACTATTCCCCGTGCGGGGGCGGGGGGTGGCCGGGGAGGCTCTGCTCCCCCAGCTTCCTTAACCCTGCAGTGGCTGGACACGGAAGAGATGGACGGAGAAACACAAGGACTCAGCTGTCACCAAGCAGAGCTAGGCATGACCAGAGCGGGACTCCCCGGGGGGGGGACAGCAGGGACCCCCACGTCCCCGCCAGCCCGGATGACAGCGGCCGGCTGCCCGCCCGCAGATACCCGATTCAGCAGTGGTTCCTGCACAGAGTCCTTTTTCCAGGCACGTTCAGGGGGAGGGCGTTTTTCCTTGCTGCCCCGATTTTATGTCAGTCACAAACTTGCCAGGCACCCTGGGTGGGAGGGGGCCAGAGCTGGATTCTTGTCTCCTGTGGGGCAGGGGTCAAGGAACCTGAGAGGAAGCCCCCTTCTCCCACCGTTAGCATCCCCGGGGGGGTTGTCTGGGCTGCGGAGCAGGACGCAGGAGCCTCAGACCTCCTTTCTCTTGCTCGCCAGACAAGTCCCTTTGCGGTGGATGCCACCGTGTCCCCTCAAACGCGCTCACCTACTACACCGGTGCCGGGCTTCTGGAGGGGGCATATCGGCGAGAAGGGTCCCACCCCCAGCTCCCAGGCAAAGATCTGGGAGCCGGGCAGCGCGCGGCAGGCACCAGGCACCCGGGGGCTCAGTCCTACTCGGCCTGCGGCCGCTGCGCAGGTGGCGACCGAAGGCGGGAGCGCTTTGCGCCCCTGCTACACAAGGCGCCGGGCGGGACTGCTCGGCAGCGGCCCAGCAGGCCGGCTCCCGGCCCCCTGAACACCCACCTGCCACCGTTCGCCACCTCCTGTGCCCCGGTGGCGGAATACAGGGCGCAGCGCCCACCCCGGGGAAGGTCCCGCGCCCGAATCCCGCGCCCTCCGCGAAGTTGTGGCTCCCCACCGTCGCCCCGCAGGGCGGCCGCAGGAGTACACTCACCCGCTCCCCCCGTCGGTCCCTGAAGGTCAAGGCCAGGTAGCAGCGGCGGGCGCGCAGCGGGGCCAGGGGCAGGGGGCGCCGGCGGGCCGCGCAGCCCCCATGCCCGGCGCGGGGGCGCCCTCAGCGCGGCGGCCCCGGGGGCCCCGGGCGTTCAGATGCCGTGGTCGCAGTCCACATCGCGGCAGATGTACCAGAGGATCACGTAGAGGATGAGCAGGATGGCGAAGATGAAGAGGGCCACCAGGATCGCCTTGGTCACCGGCGAGATGAGCGACTGCATGGCCCCGGCGGGGCGCGCGGGAGGGCGGGGGGCGCGCGGGGGCGCGGGGCGCGGCGCTCACGACCCCCGAGCGCGCCCGGAGCCCCGCGCCGGCCCCGCGCCGCATCCGCAGTGCTCCGTGCCGGGGACGGGCGCCCGCGCTCGGCCTGAGCTCACCGGGCCCGGCGGCCGCGGGGCTGGGCGCGCGGCGCGGGGGGCGCGGGCGGCGGGCGGGCGGGGGCGGCGGCCATGGGCGAGGACGCGGGCGCGGGCGGGCAGCGAGGAGGCGGCGCGCCCGGCAAGTCCCCGCAAACTTGGGCGGCGGCGGCGGCGGCGGCGGCGAGACGGCGGGCGCGCGGTGACAGGTGGAAACCCGGCCCCGCGGGGAGCCGCGCGCAGCCGTCCGCGGGCGGCGGGGGGCGCAGGGCGCGGGAGGGAGGCGCGGGGACGAGCGCGGGAGGGGCTGCGGAACGCAAGGGGGGGTCCCTCCGCAGACCGCGCGGGGGGCGGGAGAAGCTGCGCCACGCCCCCTGCGCCCCCCCCCCGCGTCGCCCCTCCCGCCTCTGCGCCCTCCCTGGCCCCTCGCTGCACCCCCACCTCGGTTGCCCCCCTCGTCCCTCTGCCTTCCCCGCGTCCCCTCCTCTTCCGCGTCTCTTTTCTTTTCTTCCCTGATGTCGGAGCCCCCACCCCTCACCCCGCGGCTGGGGCTGGCGCGCTGGATGTAATTACAGAGCGATGGCTGGAGAAGGGGTGGGGGAAATAAGGGGGCTGGTGGAGACAGGCGGCCCCTTTCTCCTTCCTCCTCCTTCCCGGGTGCAGCTGAACCCGGGAGAGGGGTGTGCGGTGCAGCCATGTAGCTGGAGAGGGATTGGGGGTGGATGCGGCGAAGGGGAAGCTTCAGACCCAGAGCGCCCACGACAGGACTTACATAAGGGGAGAGGGGGTCACCGTTTTGGGTACAGAGATGAACGGCCCGGAGGTGGGGGACCTCAGGAATAGGTCCTTCCGCCCGACAAGAGTCTGCCCATGCCCTCCCCCCCCGCCCCGCCCAGGCCTGGGACCTGTGGATGAGTGGATGGATTTTGCACCCTGCAGCCCCCCAGCTTGGCACACATCCCTCAGGCCAAGCGCCTTTTTTTCGTGTAGGGTTGAAGGCTCGTGGGGAGGCGGAAGGAGCCCCCCCATGCCTGTGCAGGGGTCCTGGGAAAGGAAATGGTGTCTGCCCGCTGAGTGTCCTGGATGGAGTTTGTTGGGGGACCACGGTGTGGGGACTGGCACCCGGAATAGGACTCCGAGCCCGGCACAGACAGGCCCGCGGCACGTGGGGTTCCGGCCGGCTCCCCCTGGTCCTTGTTTGCACCTGCCTCCAAGTCCTCCTGTATCCACTGTGGGGACAGCGGAAACGCAGGTGAGGACCCTGTCCCTAGTCCCTGGAGCCTCTGGCCGCAGGAGGAGCCAGGTGCCGGACAGCTTCTGAGCTGTCGGACAGACTTTCAAAGCTGGCACACAGCGGGCCTGACCTGTCTCTGCTGGAAACAGCGTCCCCTCGGAAGGCAGCCGCACAAGGGTGCAGGGTGCTGGGTGGGTGCCGTGACGGTAGGGCCTGAGCCGGTCACTCGGGAGGCTGGAATAAGTCCAGCTCCATATGCCCCTGTCTGGCCTGTATGGATAGGCAGTGAGGTCAGAAGGGACCCTCACCAGGGGTGCCCAGCAACCAAGAGGGTAGGAGTGGAAATGTCTCTTCTCTGAGCCTGCTGTCTGTGAAAGGGATGCCGTCAGAACGGGGGACGAAGGATGAGCTTGGCAGGGGAGGTGACCCAGCCCAGCCCGTGGGGCTTGGCCGTCAGGGGCTTCCTCCTGTCCCCAGGGGGAGAGGAGGCCTTACCAAGGACACACACATGCACGCACACACAGAGAGCTCCCGACTCTCAAGGGTGCGCCAGGGGGCAAAGACAGAGCGTCCTGCACTGCTCATTAAACTTGACTTTGCCTGTGAGTCTATCAGACCGGCCTAATGGAGCTCGGAGCGCCAGGGGGCACCCGGGTGTGAAGGTGGACTCAGCCCGGGAGGGGGAGGGCAGGCAGCCCGTTCCCTCCTCACCGAAGGGAGGGGGTTTGGAAGGGAGGAAGATGGAGCTTCCTGCACTGGGCCCACACCGCCACCTTCATAAAGCTTCGGAGCCTGCGGCTGGCCCCTGTCCGTAAAAGACGTGGGTGTGTTTAATTTGACCGTACACCCAGATGGCCTTTGCAGGCAGGAGCGCCTTGCGGTGGATAGAACGGGGAACCGTGAACCTTGGCCAATACCCACTCCTTCGAACTCACCGCCTGTCCCGGCTGCGGTGGCCGTGGTCGGGGGACCAGCCCCCCATGCCCTACCTCCCCAGATGCCACCCGTCACCCGGAGGGGTCCCCCTGGGCGCACACGTTGCATTCCGGTCTGCGGAATTATCGCCGTGGTCGCCCTCGCTGTGTGTGTGACCCTGCCATTGGGGAACACACATACTTCATCTTCCTCTTTTTATTCATTGTTTTTTTTTTCTTCCTATTCTCGAGTTCCTCAGCCGAGTCCTACAGAGAGGCCCCGTGGCCCTGAATTGGTGCCCCTGGGAAGCAGGTACACGGCTGCTCCCCCGATCAGAACTCGCCAGCTGCCTGCAGAAGACTCTCTGGAAGTTGCAGTCTGTGAGTGACGGGGTCAGGCAGGGTGGGATCACCCATCCACGTGGAGCTAGGAATGAAGGCTTCCTCCTGTTTAATCTGCGTGCCCTGGACCGGAAGAAGACTTCCATTCCTCCTCCTCCGGACCTAACGCAACCTGAAGGTCCAGCTCAGACTCTGCGGGGGTCATTTGAAGGTCAGAACGTCCGAGCAGGTAAATGCACGTGCCATCCTGGTGACTCTGGCACTGGGCTCCCAAACCACGACCCGGCGGGAGGTCCTCACGTTGGCCGAGAGGCTGCAGTGAGCTGTTCTAGCAATGCAGCTGGTTTCAGTGTGCCCACAGCAAACCTGGAAATTGCACAAGGAAGCTTTTCTTTTGCTCAAGGGGCACCAGCCAGCGTGTCCACCGGTGGGGTCAACCTTCCGTGGAGTGCTGGGAGAGCTCCATGCGGCGGAAACTCGGAGACTCTGGGCGCCCCCCCTCCCACGCCCTCGAGTTTGTGCGGAAGGCCAAGAATGCATGTTATGACCCAACATGACTGATCCAAGGGTGTGCCTTCCGCAGACGGAAGCTGCCCGGGGCGCTCCCAGTAGCGTTTAGACGCTCAGAGAGGGAGACCCATGGCTTGGGGGGCAGGCAGACAAGAGCCAGGAAGGCCCTGCCCCCCGTCCATGATGAAAATGTGGTGCGTGACAAAGACAAGGAAGGACAAGATTTCTCCGGGGCCCCGGGCCCACCGGAGGTGAGCACGCCGCACCCCAGGCTGGCCCTGATCGCCTTGTAGGTCGGCGTGCTGAAGGGCCGCGCGCGCGCGTTTCCCTGAGCGCGTCCCCGGTGCTTGGAGAGCGCTGGCGCTGGCCCAGCGTTTTATATAGAAGGCGGCTGGGATGGTGCCTTTCTCTGGCTGGACTCAATTGCCTGGAGTAATTCAATTATAATTGCCTCTGCGCCTGCTCCAGTTTGGGTGCAGAAAAACAGGTATTTCCATCCACACGGAGCCCGCCCGCGTTGTGCACCACGCCTCGGTGCCCTGGAGGGCGGCGGAGGTCGAGGCCCCGGAACCCCGTGGGTCAGCCCGAGACTTGGTCAGCGGGGCCGGGACTCACGTTCAAGTTCATAGAACTCGGTGTATCGACCGCCCGCCTTTTGGTGTCTGAGCCGGAGGCTGGTCTGCGTGTGTGTGAGTGCGCGTGAGTGTCCGCGCCCTGGGGCCAGGGCTCTCTCTCCACCTGGGTAGATTTCATGAGGATGAGGATGGTAACGAGGAGCATCCTTGGCGGTGTCAACTCTATGCCTTGACTGAGGCACAAGCTGACCTGCCAACTTGGGCAAAAAAATGAAGCAAGTGAGAAAACCTAATGAACCAAATCTAGATGCTTGTGTGGTCTTGGGAACCTTGAGGTTCAGAGAGACCACAGTTTGCCGTGTATAACGGGCACTTTTTGGCCCAAATTTTTGAGGGACGAGTAAGGACCCGTGTTCATACATGGGCTGTGCCTGGCACACCTGTCTCTGTTCTTGTGTCTCATAATTATTTGTTGCATAAAACTCCTTGTACCGTAAGACGTTCAAAGATCAATGCTAACATTCCTTTATCTCACACACACATGCACACAAAACAAGTCTCTCAACAGCAACGAATAAAAAAATGAATGAAAGATTCTTTTGTTTCCTGAAAGTTTGGGCCAGAAATGTGGGTGTGCGTTATACACGGGAGAGGTTCCTGGTTTATTTCATTTCATTTTATTTTATCTTGTTATTTAATTTTGCCTCCAAGCTTTGTTGTCTTGAGGATATGCCTTTTCGTTCCTTGTTCAAATCCAAGTTGGTTCAGGGCGGCCCCGTGGAAGAAAAGGGCCAAGCTTTTACGTCGAGGTTCTGAAAAGGCTCAACTCTTGTTTCAGACATTCCCGATTTCCCTCTGTGAATGGAAACGTGAGGACTAGAAGGACTTCTCTTTGAGAGGGGAGCTGGTTAGCCCAGGCACCTCTGGGAACAGAGGGAATGGAGTCGTTTCACGGGAAACAGCTTTCTTTCGCACCCTGGAGATAACCATCTCGTTCCAGGAAATGAGTCCCTGCCCTCAACTCAGCGGGGTGGGGAAAGGTGCCCCGGGAGGCAGCCGCGCTCTGGGCAACTTCAGACGGGAGCGCAATTTCCTCGTAGTTTATTCCAGCCCGTGGGAGCCGGCGACAGCATTATAGGAGCTGCAGGGAAAGGGACATTTTACTTTTACAATAACAGACAGTGGTCTGTGTACCTCAGCTGCAGAATGACGAATGCATTCAGACAGGGGCCCTAGGATAGCAACTGTATGTTCTACATTTTCTACGCTGGTAGGTCTTTCTTTCTTTCTTTTTTTTATAATCCTTACCTGAGGACATTTTTTTTTTTTGCTTTCAGAGAGGAAGGCAGACAGAGAGAGAAAGAGAGAGAGAGAGAGACAGCCTTCTCGTACACGACCTGACTGAGCATCGAACCCAGAGCCCAGATATGTGCCCGGACCGGGGATCGAACTCACGACCTTTCAGTCTTGGGGACGATGTCCCAACCAAACTGAGTCACCCAGCCTGGGCTGGTATGTCTTTCTTTCTGATGCTGTTCTCATTTTCATTTGCTGCACGGGGAAAACAAATCCAGACGTCAGCAATGCTGGGGAACATGAACCGCTTGACATGCTAATGAAGATTTGCAGTTCAGTTGGCATCTGGTTCTCGGCGTTTGGCTAAGGCTGTGGGGTGTGTTTTAGACGTGGAGAGTCCTTTAAATGCTCACCTGTAATAAATGTGTGGGATCACCTGCCTACATTCCCTGGACACGCAAAGTCATTTGGGTTATTCACCAGAGCACCCGTGCGAGGCGGAGCCTCAGAAGCCATGCTTCCTAATAAAACGGTCATAAGCGGCACGGAATAACCCGTGACATTGAGCAGGATACTCTTTACAGAATGTGGAATCCGTAGCAATTTCCAGGCTTGTGTGTAAGGTCCTATCCGGGCAGATACAGGGAAGTGTGAAGAACACAGTTCGCCCACATTTTCAAATGTTGCCCCGGCTGATGTTGGGGTCCCCATTCACAGAAAAAAACCTGACAATCTCTTTCCAAGTCCTGGGAGCAAAAGGGCATATCTCAGTCTGCAAGGAGTCCCGTTCATCTGGATGGTCCTCTCGCACACTGAAATCACGGGAAAGCCTGAAAAATGCAAGCTGGGGCACAGGAGATCCCCGGGGCCAGCTGGCAGGAAAACGCTGAGCTGGAAACGGGAAGTGAAAGGGACCCGCTTGTGTGACAAGCCCAGCACCCAGTGTCTTTCTATGGACGGAAGAAACCCCAAGAACCGAAGAGGAACTTGGGGGTTCTGTCGACTGCTTTGCTAATAAGCAATTTTCTGGTCTTTGTAAACATTCTATCCACTGGGGAAGGAGGCCCCAGGTGGCCCATATCCTTGCTCAGCAGACTGCCTGCAAGGGAAGGTGGGGGTGTTGCACTTTGAGAAAATGGGGGACAGTGGAATTTGGGGGTGCAGGCAGGACGGGTGAATCCACTACTCTCTGGTGCTGCTGTGTGCCATGTTAAAACATTTTTCATAAAGCCCTTTGAGGGAGGCACAGTGGCACCCCCTTTTCCAATGAGGTCTCTGGGAGCAGTCAGACAAAGGGGCAGTATGAACCCTGAAATTACTCGGGGGATGGTTTTTGGAAGCAGTCCTGTGTGAATAAAGAATGATGCTCTGTTTCCAAAAAGGTGTCAGGTAGGGGGGTCCAACAGAAGTGGGGTTTTGCAAACCTGACCCGTCTTCGACGCGAATCCTGCAAGTCCAGAGCTGATTTGGGGAGCCCAGGTGGGGCGTCAGAAAACTCGCGATCGTAACCTGGGTTTTTGAACCCACTCTCCGTGACGCGCGTTGTCAAATCTGAATTCTTTGCACCAGGCCAGCTGCACACGGTTTCCCAGAAGCCCAGGGTGGATCCCACCGTGGCTGGGTTTCCCGGGGGGTCCCCGCAAAGGTCCTGAGCAGGTGCTTCTGCCAGGTTTGTACACGTGTGCTCACCTGAGGAAGCTCCCAAGCTGGGCTCCCGTGGAGGAGCAAGCTATTTGAGCGCAGTCTGCAAAGGTAAGCTGGATTCCCTGTCTGACTGCGCCACCTACTGGCGACCCGGCGCCATGGCGCCTCCCCCCCCCCCAGTCTTCCACCCGGATGGGCGGTGGGGGCCCTGGGAAGCCCCCGCGGGCCAGTGTGCTCACCTGCGAACCAGCAGGAGGGATGCCGTGCCCTGGGACCCCCTATCCTCCTCTGGCCTGCCTCATTCAGGTGGGTTTTGCAGGTTTGCTCACGGCAGAAGAGTTTGCATTGAAGCTTCTATGATAACGTAGACTTTTTGGTGAAAACGGTGGGTTCTCAAAGGGGAACAGAGGGGGTGGAGGGACGGGGGTGGGCAGGAAGGGACAGAGAGGGGAGAAGGGAGGGAGGCCCAGGTCCTGGTGCTGATGGTCGGTACCAGGAGAAGGTGGCCGAAATTCTGGTGCGAGGTTCGCTGGCTCTGCAGCTCCATCCAGGGAGGCTGGGGCTCAGGTTCTGCTTCCCCACGCTCGGCGCTGCTGCCCAACCCCCCCCCCAGGACTTCACAGGGTGCTGCTCGTGGGTGGAGGGTGTGAGGGGGTGCTTTATGTCTGGGTGCGGCGTGAAATGGACCAGTTCCCCAGTCACCTGGAAATAGGGCGTGACCCAGATTCCTACTCGGCTCCGGGGAGCAGAGGATAGGGAACCACAGTAACAGCCCAGACCTCAGGTCCCCGGGGGAGCCAGGTCTGCCCGTTTAGATTGCAATGACAGGGGGATAGAGGCGTGACAATGCAGGGCTCCCTCCCGAGATTAAGCACAGGCTCACCATAGGATCTGGCAAGTCCATTCCTAGGGGGTGGACTCGACAGACATGAAAACATCTGTTTGCCCCCCAAATACAGGGAAGCAGCGCAAATGTCTGTGGTCGGGTAGAGGAATACACAGAAGGGGGTCCAGGCACGCGGTAGAATACTACGCAGCCAGGAACAGGGGTGAGGCTCTGAGTCAGGCTGCAGCGTGGATGGGCCTGGAGCACAGGATGCCCCGTGAGAGATGGCAGACACACACACACACACATGCACATATGGTCCCGTGGTGTGTATTCCACGTGTGTGACATGCACACAGCAGGCAAATCCACAGGGACAGAGAGGGGGTCAGCGGTGGTCAGGGGCTGGGGGGAAGGCATGGGAACTCATGGGTCCGTGGGGACAGGGTTTCTTTATAAATTATGATGATAGTGAGATGGCTCTGCAGATATGCTGACACCCACCGACGCACACACTTAAAAACGGGCCAACTCCTTGGTTTTCACAGGTGTCTCCATGAAGCCGTGTGCAAACGATTCAGATCTCTGGTAGGGCCCGTGTGCCTGACTTGGCTGTGTCCGCCTGACAACTGGCCCGTCACCGTGTCTGGGGACCGGGTGTCATGTTACCCGTACGGTGACGCCCGGTCCCTCATCGATCACCGTGAAGGCAGCTATTTGTTTGGGGGTTTCCCTCCCCCCGTCCAGCTCTGTTCAGCTGTGGTCGACAAGCAAGGGTGAGATGCAGCAAGGCACACGCAGGATGTCTCCATTTGTCTTCTGGCAGGAGCGCAAGCTCATTAAGATGTCGGTCACCCCCCACAGTTTCCATTTTCTTCCCTTCCTTCCTTCCTTCCTTCCTTCTTCCTTCCTTCCTTCCTTCCTTCCTTCCTTCCTTCCTTCCTTCCTTCCTTCCTTCCTTCCTCTTTCTCCCTTTCTCTCTCTCTCTTTCTTTCTTTCTTTCCTTTCCCTTCTGTCCTTCCTTCTTCCCTCCCTCCCTCCCTCCCTCCCTTCCTTCCCTTCTTTCTTCTGTGAGAACTCTTAAGCCCTGCCCTCTTAGCCCACTTGAGGCACTTCACACAGTGTGGTCAGCTCTCAGAAGGACGTTGCACAGCCCATCTCCACAATTCCTCTACCTCGTATGACTGACATGTGACTTTTGACTCACATGCCCGTTCTCCCCTCCCCGGCCCCTCTCCACTCTCCGTGTCTACGTGTGGCAGTCTTATAGACCCTGCATGTGAGGGCGGTCGTTCAGGATTTGTCTTCAATTCTGCCTGGCTGGTCTCGCTTGCCACATTTCGAAGGTCCGTGCATGTGCACAGAAACGGCGGGGTTTCCCGCTCGTCCGAGGCTGAGTCGTTTTCCATGGTACGCGGGGGACCACGTCGTCCTTACCGACTCGCCCACTGGTGCCACGGGCGTGGGTGCGAAGGATCTTTTCTGAGAGTCCGTGAGTAATCTTGGCTTTTCTGCATCGTGACTGTACTCAAGCAGAGCCAAGCCATGCATTCGGGTGGACGTATCTTCTTTATTTTCGTTTTGTTTTCTCTGCAGAGAGAGGGGAAGAGAGAGGGAGACAGACACTGATCGGCTGCTTCTCGTACCCGCTCCAGCCATGAATTGAACTTGCGACCCAGGTATGCTCCTTGACCGGGAATTGAACCGGCGACTTTTCACTTGGCAGGGTGACCCCCAACCCACGGAGCCGCCGGGTCCCGGCTCAGTGAGTCTTGTTTGGATGCTGAGCAACCCCTGCGTTAGACTGTGAATAACAGCCACATTCCCAGCGCTGGACCTCGGACCTCACTTCTGCCTGAATCCTTGGCTGCCCACTCCACCTCACCTGTCCAGGGAGAAGTCCCAGCCAGGGCACACCTGTGTGCTCACCTGGAGGGGGACGGATAGGCCACAGGAGACAGAGTCCAGGGTCCCTGTGGTCCTTTAGATGTGAAAGGAACTTCGCCACGTTCAAGTTCACCTGGGGAGAGCCTGCAAGATCTTTGACGATCTACCACTTGTTTCCCGAAGAATCCCAGCCCCCATGCCGGCCTCTGGTCCTCGGCACCCTTTGGGCAAGGATGACGAGACTATCTGCCTTTCTTACAGCAAAACGGTGGAAACCGTGAACAACTGTGGTGTGTCAACACCGAGGCTCACCCAGGGGAAATCCGCGTTGCTACCGCAGGATCTGAGAAAACGGCTGATTCATTCGCCAGGAAGCGTGTTCAGGGGGGAAATAGAAAGGAGAGTGGGGTGAGGGATTGAGGGAGGCTTACGATTAGAATGACAAAGCGGCATTTAGGGTGTGGTGCTGGTGACTGAAGTTCATGAGCAAGGGGCACGGTGACTCTTACTAAAAATTTTTCACTGATGTTTTAGAGAGAGCGAGAGAGAGGCAAACGTCGATTTGTTGTTCGATTTACTGATGCATCATTGCCTCACTCTTGAGCGTGCCTGATGGGGCATCACACCCACAACCTTGGGGCATCAGGACAAGGATGCTCTAACCCACTGGGCCACCTGGCCAGGGTGCTTTATATGTCTCCATAGCGACCACCTCACGACCTGTCTGGGAGCCAGGTGTCATCATTGCATTTCTTCCAGAAGCAAACCCTGCAATTGGGTTTCAGACGCACGCGCTGGGTGCGGTGGGAGGTGGGAAGTGGGAGGCAGGGTGGGTCCCAGGAATCAGGTGCAGGTGCGGAGGCCGGGGAGGCGTTACTCCCCCGCAGTGCACCGCAAACGCGTGGATGCCCCGCCCTGTCTCCCTTGCTCAGAGCAGGCAGGCCTGGGTATTCATGCAGCACGTCCCAGCGCAGGCTGGCCCTGACGTGCGCCCTGTGCTCAGGGGCAGCAAGAAACCATCCGTGAAGAGCGCGCAGGCCAGGCAGCCCTGCAGGGACGTGAACCTTGGGGGCGGAGGGGCGGATTCCGGGACGCACCTTGGTTCCTGGGGGGCAAACACCGGTCCCCATCCATCCGTGGCACCAAGAGACAGCGTGGCGTTCTTGTCAGCGCAGGTGGCTTTGGCTTTGAGGTGTGCCTTCCCGCCCCTGAGCTCCGCATCTGGTCGAGGGGATGCTAGGGACATCGGCGGACCCGTGAAGTGTGGGGAGGTCCAGGCTTGCGGGGGCGAGCAGGGACCCCCGCGCAGGGTCGCCAGGGACACCCTGGCCCCGGGTTTCCGAGGACAACCGTGCTCCCAGGAAGGTGGAAAGGGTGGTCCCCTGCGGAGAGGGGCAGGGTGCAGGCGTGGGTGTTGTCTCCCCCTAGAGGCCTTGGCGGGTCGGTGCACGCAGAGCGCACAAACTCCTGTAGTTTTCAACCTGCCCGCGAGGGGCGCTGTGCTCCTTGCCTCAGCCCAGGGCCCTGCACAGCTGCCTCCTTCCCGCGGCCGCAAACGATGGGTGAACTCACCTTGTCCACATGAATGGAGCCTAACAGGTGTGTGACCTGGGGACACTCTCAGATCCCCCAGGGGCAACAGAGCCAGCCCTTCTGGGCCCCAAGGTCCCAGCAAGCCCCCAGTGCTGGCCGCGTGCACTGTTGGGCACCTGTCCCAGGTGGCCGGCAGGCTCACCTGTCTGTCCAGTCAGCTCCAAAAGCTCACCCCACCGCTCCTCCGATGGCACAGGGCGGGGACCCTCTGTTGCACCCACCAGCTCCCCGTGCTCGTCCTCAGAGCAGAGTGGGAAGAACTACAAACTCAGGAACAAACCCGACTTTTTTCAGGGAGTCCTACTAACCGGTTTAGACTGAATGGTATTGGAAAGCGGTGGCCACCGGAAGCAAGAGTAGCCACGGGGGTCCCACGACAGCGGTTTTTGGGGGCTCAGAGAAGTCACGGGTCACGGCATCGGGTCCATGCACACACGCAGGCACAGGGAGTGTGGCCTGCAGCCAGTCCCCTGCTTTCTGAAGCTGCGTGCGGAAGACGAACCCCCAGATCTAAAAGTACCACGTGAGTCTGAGTGGGGTCCTCAGGCATCCACCGTCTGCCTCCGGAGGGAAAACCCTCAGGATTCTGTCGTCATCGGTCTGGTGCCTTCTGAGCTGCCCCAGAGAAAACTCTGGTAAGGGAAAGGTGCCCCAGACCGGAGGCTATTGCACCATGTTCCTGGTGTTATTACAAAATATTCCAGTGGCCGTTTGCAGTCAACATCATTCTGCGTGATCATCAGGGGTCGGCAAAAATACATCCTATTTGCGTTGGCTTCTTTCATTGGCTGCTGGGAGCCTCATTCTCAACCGAGCTTTGTATTTATTTATTTACTTATTTATTTTTAGTTTTTTTTCTTTTAAAATATCCCAGGGAGCCTGTCCTGACTGCAGGGCACAGCAGGGAGTGGCCTTGGTCACCTGCCGTAGACACAGCCTGCTCAGGTCAGCCCTCGGGACACCAGAACTTGCTCACCTGAAAATGAAGGGCTTTCTTTCAAAGGGAGACATGGCCACGTGTATTGGGATTAATTAAGAACAGCTACGGGGAAGGGCTGGCTCAGGCAGGAGCCCACACAGGGTCCCCATGAGGAGACAAAGGGGTGGCAGTTACAAGAAAGGGGAGGGGACAGTGACACCCACAGCAGGGAGGCGTGGCTGTGGGTGCCGATGACGTGGCATCGCGACACTGATTCTCCACGGCGTGTTTCATGCTCAGCCCTGTGCTCCTGCATCCAGGTGTCACCCCGTCTGCTCCCCGTCACCTTTGCAGGAGGCTCTGTGGCATATAAGGTGGCTTTCGGCCCCGAGCACAAGTCACTTTGTCCTGTTTCAAAGCCCACAGTTTGGAGGCATCCGACGTTTTGAAGCAGTTCCTTGAGGCTGGAGGATCCAGCTCCATTTCCAAGAGGCCAGAGATTATTAGTGTTATTATTTTCTCATAACAGCGACAGCCAGCCGCGGACAGGTAGCACCGGAAAACATAAAGCTCGGAGTCTGACCTTTCTCACTGACGCTGGCTCAGCCGGCTGCATCGCGACGTTGGTATCTTACCACCAGCAGACATTCCCACGGTGCGGACGTGCAAGGTAGCCACCGACCCTCCTTTTCCCAGCCCACCTGAATGTTTTCAGGACTTAAATCTCGACAGGAAGACGGCCTTCCACGTCTGATGAGTCAGAGCTTCCCAAGGGTGGGACGCTCTGCTACCTGCAGAATAAAAAGAGAAGCTGAGCCTTTGTGTAGTTCTATTTCTCATAAATATCCCCCCTCAGATGCAGGCAGTGCTTCCTTTTATATTAAAACCATAAAGAAACGTGTGACGCCTCATTAGCCCTGTAAAACTAGGGTGGTGATTTCCATTCCTTTAAAAACGCCAGAGTCACCGATCGGTGACTGAAGAAGGGACAGTGGCCTTGCTTGCCTCAGGCAAAGATGGCTCGCTACCGACTGCATTTCCTTTTCAAATTATTCAGCGAAATGATTCACCTCATGCTAACGTCTCGTACCTGGAGTCACCGGCAGGGCACAGAGTGTTTCAAACAGTTCTGTCTCCTCCCCAGAATGGGGTGGGGGGCCCAGCCTGGCTCATGAGAGGACATGTCATGGAGCTGACTCATTCCGCCGGCCCAGCCTGAACTTTTGGCTGTGGCTCTTCGAGGCTAAGAAGGGGTGGCGAATGCTGAGGAAAAGACCCCAGGAGTGCATGGAAGTGATTAGAAGTGTCCTTCTGCTTGACCCCTTTCCACCTCGGCTGCCGGGATTTCCTCTTCCCTCGGCCCCTGGTTCTGCGACCCTCGCTGCCCACCCGGAAGGCCCTGGGGTCTGTCGTCCACGCAGATCGCCACCTGCTGGGAACGGCTTGGGATTCGATTCCAGAAAACGTGCGAGTGAATGCCATCACCAGTGTTATTGGTGGTGAAGAAATTAGGAAGGGTAGACAGGTGGTTAGCTACATCGGAAGATGAATGCTGATATATAGATGGATAAATATACATGTGGATGGATGGATGGATGCATAAACAGAGACCAGTGAATTGTAGGTGAATAGGTAAATAGATAGATATATTGATGAGTGGGTGGGCGGGTGGAGAGAGGAAGGAAGGAAGGAAAGAGTGGAGAAACGGGTGGATGGGTGGATCCAGAGATGGGTGGACGGGTAGACACACAGACAGACACACACAGATGAATGATGGATAGACGGGCAGGTGGCAGATACAGCGACAGATAGAACACAGATAACAAGGGAATAACGTGTGACTAGCCTGTCCCAGTGGGAGGAAATGGCCAGTCTTGAGAAGTCCCTTCGGGGGGACTAGTCCCTTGGGCTTGGCACCTGCTCCCAAGCCCAAAGACCTGGGCTAACGACACCTCCACCCTCAGGGAAGGAACACGGCCTCGGAAGTACACCCATTTCTCATCTCCCTGCCGAGACAATTGCAGCGACTGACGACCTTGGGACTTCTGTGACTTTTGTGATGTTCCCGAAGCAAGGCCATCGAGGTGTGGCTCTCCCCAGCGTGCTTGTGTGGAGGCATGTCAGGAGGAATCTTGGGGAGGGGGTGACGGACCACAGCAGCGAGCACGCCAAGAGGGACGGAGGGGAATCCACCAGCGAGGTCCCCAGACCCAAAGGCCAGTTGTGTGGGAGGAAGAGCTGGACCAGCTCCTTCAGGGCCAACGGCTTCTGGCGCCCCCACCCCCGGGCACCGGTGCCAGCGAGGCACACAGAGAAGACGGCAACAGCTCACACTCACACCGGGAGCTGTGTGTCCTCCCATTTTGCACAGATGGCGTGGAATCCTTCCCTGAGCCCGTGAGCTGGCCACCAACACAGCCACACCTCTTGGGCGTGGGTCAAAGCCCCCCTCAGTGCCAGAGTTGTGTTGAGTTTCTGTTCTCACATGAGGATATGTCTATTGAACAGAGAGAGAGAGAGAGAGAGAGAGAGAGAGAGAGAGAGAGAGGAGAGAGAGAGAGACATTTATTGCCTCTTGTACACGCCCTGACCGGGAATCGAACCCACCTTCTGCTGCACAGGACGACACTCCGTCCAACCCAGCTACCCGGCCAGCATTCCCTACGCTGCGATCTTGGGTCCCTTTACAGAGCTGGGAGCCACGTGCTTTTCTTTGTGTCTTTGGGGATATTACTTTCCTTGTTCTTCCCAGTTCTCCTTCCTAATCCCTTTAATAAGTTGCATCCGTGGCTACATCGGGGTGTGTTTGCAAAGAAAAAAAATTCCCTTTGTATGACATGCAGGTGGGGTACTTCTTTCTATGCGTGCAGAAGTGTGTGTGTGTGTGTGTGTGTGTGTGTGTGTGTTTATCCGCCTGGGCACAACTTGGCTCCCCGACCCATCTGATTGGCAGACTCATGAGAGGAAATACTACACAGACTCTCACTGCAGAGTTTCCAGCTGCCGCCGTGCGTGCGGGCGATCCACGCTCTGAGCTGCTCCCGGGGGTGGCCCTGGGTGCCGCGGTGATTAGCCCCGTGGAGGGGCCCAGGAGCCCACGGGCGGCATCTGCCCCTCGCTGATAACGTCCCAGCCGCACAGCCGCCACGAGGCTGTGCGCTGGGATCCTGTCATCGCCGCCCGAGGTGACCCCATTGTGTCTCCGCAGTGTGCCGTGTCCCCGGCAGAGAGGGAGGAACACGTCACCGCTCGGTGTGCCTGTCATTTCATCAGCAACGTGATCAGGTTTGTGAAAGGCATTTTTTTTTTATCAGCTGAAGAAGGAGTGTTTTTTTTTTCCCCTTAGGATCTTCTCGCTAGAAGGACACCCGCTCTGATCTAGCTGATCTATAAACACTTAGAGTGAAGAGGCCCATTTGTCTGGGGGGGCAGAGCGGGGTGTCTAAACGTCTCAGTTTATGGGAAATCAGACGCAGGCTTCCCAGGCCAGCGTGTGCCCCACAATTACAGGGAATTATGGACACCGTGTCCGTCTGGCTCTGCCTGCTGCGGACACTCGATTTGCAAATGTTGGCTTGGCCAAGAAGTCTGTTCAGTTGTTTTTTTCTGTAAAATCAAAGACACCTTTTTGTCTTCACTCATCATTGCTTTGTGGATGGGGATATTCTGAGTATGCCGGCTCTGTCCCACAAGGTAGAATGTTGATTGTTCTCAATGAATGTCTTGATTGGATCACTGTCAACCTCCACTGGTCTCCCCGACCGTGGAGTGTCGTCCAGCAAGAAACCTCCAGCACGAAACTTCACAAACCGTGTCTCACACGTTCAATCACCCACAGCACCCTCCCTGCACACGGCCCAAATCCTTTTCTGCATCTCCGTTGCGTTTTCACCTTTCTTGAAATAATGGACCGTGCCCTGGCTGGCATAGCTCAGTGGATTGAGCGAGGGCTGCAAACCAAAGCATCGCAGGTTCGATTCCCAGTCAGGGCACATGCCTGGGTTGCAGGCCAGGTCCCCAGTAGGGGGTGCACAAGAGGCAACCACACATGGATGTTTCTCCCTTTCCCTCCCTTCCCTCTCTAAAAATAAATAAAATCTTTTTAAAAAGTAAATACGGCTATTCACTTAAAAAAAGAAATAATAGTGTGGTGTGCTAAAAATATTGCATCTTTTCTTGCATCTTCAATATTAAAGTGGCCGCACCCCAATTCACCCATTTGGTGAGTTTTTAAAAACAGGCACGCGGGTACCACGGCTGTCCCCATCCAAGACGGGAAAATCCGAGCAAAGTTTTTGGCCCATGCAATATCACTCGTTTGTGGGGGAGGTACAGGGTGCTGAGGCCATCTCAGGGGATGCTAGCCTCCCCCGGGGGGCGGGGATGCCTTCCCTGTCATGCTAAATTCACCACCATTTCTGCTGCCTTCCTGTTTTCCTGCGTTGAAGCATTTTTTTCCTCTGCCCTCTGCAAGGTGCCCTGGCTCCCTCTTGGAAATAAGGAAGTCCGTGAGAATGCAGGTGTGGCTCCTTCGGTTCTGTCAAATGACACTGAACTGCATGCCAACGCCCTTTTGCTCAGAGTTGGCCTGGGGCCCCCTGGGTCCTGTAGAGCCAAGGTCACTGAAATTCAGGGCTTCCCGGGGGCTGGGAGGGACCTGGTCCTGGTTCGTCTGGTCTGTTGTGTCTCAGTCTAGAACAGTTATTGTTGGTATTATTATGGGAACAACAACCCTGGGCTGGGCTTTGTAACATTCCCACGAGTCTTGCTCATTGCCAGGTGTGAACAGGAGGTGAGAAACTGAGAGGTGAAAAGGGCAGCCATGGGATGCACCTTAGACTCGACCCGCCAGGTGTAGACTTGGAACAGAGCAGAGGCTTGCCTCTCAGCCTCTGGTCTCACTAAAGGCAAGAGAATTAGCCCGCGTGAGATTCTTTAAGACACAGGCGAACGTTCATCTGGTGCCTCTGTGTTGTCAGCGGCCTTCCGCTTAATAGCAGGCATGTCCCGAAGCGACAGAGGTGGGGGACCCTCTTCTAAACCCCTCCGTGTGTCTCTGGGGAGAAAGCTTCTGATTTCAACCCATGACGTGCAGGATTACCTTCGGAAGACCCTTCACCGAATGCCACCTGCAAAGCCCCCATGTGTGCCTTAAGGGCACCCCTCCCCAGCTGCGCAAGACGGGGGCCTGAGCGTGCTTGGGGACTGCTGTTTGGGCCACCCCACGGGGTCGGAAGAGCTGATGGGGCCCAGAGCTGGGAGATGATGTCCCCTCCTCGGCCGAGTCCTCGGAAACCGAGTTGCTAGAACAGGTGGTCCAGGAACCTGGTGGCCCGTGCAGGTGCCATTGAGCAGATTTGGGACACGGACTGGGAGCGTCCCGCCAACAGGGGGGGCCACCTCCACGTGGAGGGGAAGGCTTATCTGCATCTGGACGTGTCTCAGCAGCTCACAGCCACAGAGATGTTTGTCCTCAGACAGAAGAGTGCCGGCTGCCCCACCCAGGGCTGCTGCCACGGCAACGTGCAGGGGGTGCTTTGTGCGGATGAGGTCTCTTGGTTGCTGGGGTTTCATGAGCTCACGCTGCTTTCGAGGTCAGAAAATGAACTCTGCACTGGAAGCCCGAACATTAGCAACAGGGACATGACGGGGACCTTCAGGAATGTGAGAGCCCGAGTCAAGGGCAGAGAGAGAGGTGGCAGGCAGGGGGAAGACAGTGGAATGAAAGGCAAAGGTGGGACTGGCTGGGGAGATGAGTCTGTTGGAGTTTCATCACAACAGCCGAAGGTTATGGGTTCGATTCCTGGTCACGGCACCTACAGGAAGCAGCCGATGATGCATTAATAAGTGGAACAGCAAATCAATGTCTCTCTCTCTCTCTCTCTTTCTCCTTTCGCCTCTCTGAAATCAATTAAAAAAAAAACACACTGGTTCCTGGGGACAAAGGGACATTTTCACGACTGGGGAGTGAGTGTGGACACGCCTGGCTCTCATCATGTACCCACCACACACGGCCTGGTCTGGTGCTCCTAGAGCCCCCCCACACACACACCCCCTCAGTGCCGTCTGCCCCAGGCCCTTTGCACAAGCCAGGGCCACTCCCAACCCTCCCTGCCATCCCCTGTGTGAGACACTACCGCCTCTTCCTATTACAGACGCCACCTCAGCTGTTGTACTGTCGGGGGGGATCCCCTGCCACCCCACCTGGCTCCTTACCACACCCCAGGCATCCATGTCGGAAGCACCAGGAAGTCTCAGGACCTGTACCCTGGGCACGACCCACACAGGGGTGCTGGGAGAAGCCGGCAGCTCCCGTTGGCGGGCGCCCTGTGGGACGTGCGGAATGTGCCCAAGGACAGGAAAAGACCAAGAAATTGCTGTGACTTTTGAAAAAAATGCCCTGAAGTCAGCTGCGCCCTCCCGGGCTCCTGTTCAGAAGGCGGCACCCACTCAGCCAGCTCTGAACAAGGGTCACTGTGTCTGGGCGGCCTGCTGGGCCCGGAGGGCAGGATGGGACGGGTGCAGGAAGGCATTGGTGGGGTGGGGGCTCCCACACAGGCTGCCAATGGAAGAAACCAGAGTGTGTGGGGACCCCCCTCGCCCACAGGGCGGCTGCAGACATGCCCCCATTTCCAGGGAGGGGCCTGGGTGTCTGGTGTCTGCTAGAAGCCAGGCATTGGTCCCCGAGCTCAACAGCCAGATGATGTCGGTGGTGGCTGGTGGGGAGGCTGAGCTGCACTCCATGAAATGTGGCCCCCGGGGAATTCAGAAGGTTGGGGTGCCATGTTCCTGCCCCGGGAAAATTACACATTCATGTCCCTGTTGTCTTGGAGCAGGCTGGCCTCTCCCCATTCCTGGGGGAAGGGGGTGCCCTTGTCCCCCCAGGGTCACTGCACCTGAACGAAGAGAGGAGAGGATACCTCCACACCACTCAGCTTTTTGGAGGGCAGCGCATGAGTTCTTTGCCCCGACGGCGCCCACAGCGGAAAGGGGCGTCATGGGATCGGAGGTGGCAAGGATTTTCCGAGGACATGGTTGCAGAAATTGGCCTTCACGACCCAGGTCAGGGCGGGTCTGCCTTGGGTCTTCAAATGATGCAGCATTTGCCCCCATTGGTGCCAGCGGGGTGTGAGAAAGCAGGAAGAGCCGAGGGCGGGGTCTTTCGGGTTTGGTTCAGAGCAGCCTTCCCGCAGGGTCCCTGTGTGGACTCTGGGTCCCAGAATGTCCACGTTCCCTCCATGGAGTCTGGGGGTCAGGGGACCCAAACTCATAAATCAGCAAGGAACATCAGCTTGCACCAACTGGCCTGGTGGCTCAGTTGGTTGGAGCATCGTCCCGTACACAGAAAGGCTGCAGGTTCGATCCCCAGTCAGGGTGTGCACAGAAAGATGTTTCTCTCTCGCATCGATGTTGCTGTCTGTCTGTCT